>PVHP010007696.1:0-55805 GCA_004024765.1 Zapus hudsonius | reverse complement strand
ACTGCAAGGGAGGGGGCTAAGGATGGAAAAGGTGCTGAAAGTCTTTGAAATTCAAGGTTGCCTCTAACTCTTGTGCGGACAAGAGGAGCTGGGTTAGCAGGCTCTAGACTCCAGGCTGGGAGCCGGGCCAGGGGGCTGGCTGAGCACCTCCCCACCTCTCCCATCCCCATCAGGCCTTTAGCCAAGCAGCCCGGCAGGATGTAGGCAAACTGGCCAGAGAGAAACCTCGAGGAGGCAGCATGCTAGGGTTCCTGGAAAGGGATAGCCAGCCTTCTCTTCATAATGAAGACTCCACCTGCCCTCAACACCCACAGCGGGCAGCTGGATGAGACCACGTGCCAGAGACCATGGGGCAGGAGGCCAGTCTGGGTTACACAGCATGACCCTGTTTCAGGAGAGAGAGAGAGAGAGAGAGAGAGAGAGAGAGAGAGAGAGAGAGAGAGAGAGAGAGAGAGAGAGAGAGAGAGCGCAGAGGAGGCAGGGCATGAGAACTAAGAATTGCTAACACTTGGGAAGAGTCTCCAGTGTGACAGATAAGGAGTGACAGGTGTCCTCAACACCCTAAAAGAGACAGGACATAGCCTCTTCCATATGGAGCATTCCAGGAGGAGGAAGACCCAGCAGAAAGTAACAGTTCAGCTCAGGAGGCCCCCCTCCCAGCTCATTCTCTTTCCTCCTCAGACACCATCACAGGCTTCTCTGTCATCTCCAAGGCCAAGGCTCCTTGAAGGTCACGCTAGCATGGCTATGCATCCCATCGCTAGACTCATCCCACGAGAGCCCTGCTCCGCTCAGCCTGGCTGGCATGCCAGCACCCAGCATGGCCCCCACCACAAGGACTTGACTTCCGGCATTTCCGTCTTGCCCCTGCATTCTTCCTGCTTGTTGCCTGGACAGCAGAGGTCAGAGGTTAACATCCCTGCTAAGAGATCCTGTCTTCCTCTGCTCCCACCCAAAGATGGATGACACCAGATCAACAATACCTGAAGTTGCCCTCTGGCCCTCACACACACACACACACACACACACACACACACACACACACACACACACACACACACACTTTTTATTTAATAGAACCTTGGTGTGGACACATCGTGTGCTGGTACCATCATTTCCTCCTCCCTATCCCCATTCCCCTGAGGGATTGCTGGTGTTCCCCATGAGGCTGTGGGTTATGACTTGTGAGGGCAGCAGTGGTCACTGTGTGTGTGTGGCAGGGAGGGGGGCAATGCCTCTGGATATTCCTCCCACCCTGGGGCTCTTAAAATCTTTCCGCCCTCTCTTCGCACAATTTCCTGGGCCCTGATGGGTGAGTTTAAGTCTACTGTAGTGTTAAGCTCTCAGAAGTGTCTGGATTTCTGCCTTGGAACCCTCTGAGCATCCTCTGTGTCTGTCTCCATCACCCTGGTGCAGGTTGCCAGGCTCCCTGACACACTCGTTTCTGTGGACCCCCCACACCCACAACCATGTTTCCTCATGGGAGGAAACAAAGTGGGGCTATGAGGGAGTTTGTGGTTGGAGTCCCAGATGTACATCTGTTTGTTTTCTTCAAAAACATTATTTATTTATTTGTTTGTGAGGAGAGAGAGAGAGAGAGAGAGAGAGAGAGAGAGAGAGAGAGAGAGAGAGAGAGAGAGAGAAATAATCATGGGCATGCCAGGGACTCCTGCCATTGCAAATGAACTCCAGATGCATACACCACTTTGTGCATCTGGCTTTCCCTGTGTTCAGGGGAACTGAACCCGGGTTCACAGGCTTTGCAGGCGAGCATCTTTAATGGCTGAGCCATCTCCCAGTCCCCAGCTGCACATCTTCTAGGTTGTGACTTCAGGGAGGTGGGGCAGCCTCTCGGAGCCAGTGTCCTCACAGTGAGATGGAGCCAATAAGGAAACCCGTCCTCTGGGTTATTCTAAGGCGTACAGGAAACACTTTATGCCAAGTGCCCAGGGGACAATGACACTCAAGGAAACGTAGGCTCTGACCTCATGGCAGGTGTAGGGGTAAAGGCTTTGCACACGCGGAATCACAGGGGATGGTTCTGAAGGCTGAAGTCCCTGCTCTGCTCTCAGCAGACATTCCACCCCACCTCCACCCCAAAGGGGCTCCATCTTCTCTCCCAGCCCCCACATTCATTCCATCTCAGGATGATAAATTATGTTAAGCAAAATGAATATGCAAATCTCCCAGGGCGGGCCTTACAGCTGCAGGGAGCTACTGCTAAGGAATGGATTTGGGGTAAGGAGACATAGCTGAAGCACGGTGACTCTCTCCTGCTTGCCTCGGGCCTGCCCAGTGCCACTGTCCCCAGCCAGCCTGAACACCCCCAAGGGGTGGGTGGTGAAGAGGCAGCTGGGGCCCTGGCAGGGGCAAGGATGGCTTAGGATGATGTCACCTCTGCCTCTCCTGTCCCCAGAGCTACTGCTGGCCTCCCTTCAGGTGTGATGTGATAAGTGGAACCTGTCATTTGGAGCCCAGAGGCTTCTGGGAAGATAGGGGGAAAGAAGGGGTTCATACAAGTTGCAGGGTTGTTGAGGGCTGGCTGGCTCTGAACCTGGGCAGTGCAAAAGAGGGCACTGTAGGCAGATTCTGGGAGCTGTGAAAACTTGGTTTAATCCTCAAGAAGGCGAGAAGAGCTCAGCAGCGTGGTGGTGCACATCTGTAATCCCAGCACTGGGGAGGCAGAGGCAGGAGGGTCGCCATGAGTTTGAGGCCAGCCTGAGACTACATAGTGAATTTGATATTTTACATGTTACATATTACATATGAATTCCATAGGTCAGTCTGGGCTGGAGCGAGACCTTCCCTTGAAAAACAAAACAAACAAAAATAAAAAAGAAGACGGAAAGAGACAGGAAGTGTCTGTCATAGACCAAATTTCAGAGCGTTCCCAGAAGTAGGCTCGGCTTCCCTAGTACACATTGAAATCAGCCTGGAAATCTTACAGTCCCAGCGATGCCCAGGACCTACATTAAATGTATGGGAGAAATTTCCATATGGCATCAGGGTGGAGACATAGGATCCCAACCCTGCAGCCCACCCTACTGCTGGGAGAGCTGAGAGTCAAAGAAGCAGAGGTCCCCAGGTTAGAGCTTACTTCCTGGTCACCCTTGACCCTGAGTTCATCATCAATCTTGACTTCTAGGGATGAGTTGTGGGGACTCAGGACCAAGGTCGGAAGATTTAGATACCTGCAGCCTCTGTGTAGCTCTGGACAAAAGACAGCCCCATAAAACCATGCCTGTAAGTTCTTCCTGAGACCTCATCAGAGGCTCGCTTTGCCTACTGGGAAACTTTGCTCTGGGGCTGTCCTCAGAAAGGGCTGCATGATCTGAGGGGAAAATAAACAAAGGTATTTCTCTTTTCTCTCTTTCTTTTGTTTTCCATAGCCTCCCCCTCTCTTCCTCCCTCCCTCTCTCAGGGACATGAGGCTCAAGTTCCATTGTCCCTCTGGAGCCACAGACACTTGTCCTTCCTGGGGGCATTCACAGAGGAATTAAGGGCACCCACCAAGACACAGGACAGAGCCTGGCACCCTGGGACCCAGCCTCCCTGGCTCTCCCAATCATGAGCTGTGCGTCTTAGATAAATAAGGTTTGCAGTATTTAGCTGTCTGGCCCACACCTGACCATCCTCATCACTGCCAGGGAATAGCAACCTCGGGTTCCAAGGCTTGTGCAGGGGTGGCCAGGGAGACCCTTGAGGAACTTGAGGAACACACTTGGGGTGGGGGGAGCATCCAGCAGGGTTGTCCTTGGGGAAGGTCCCAAGATGGGATCAGGAGCTCTGAGAGCTAAGGTCACAGGACTTCTGTCTCGGATGCTCTGGAGAGATGGCAGCCTGAGGAAGGGACAGAGAGGAATCCAATATTTTGTTCCACTGTACTTGTTAACAAAGATCTGCCAGACCCCACCCGTGGCTTCAAGAATAGCCAGGAGGTCCTAGCACATACAGAGCAGAGAAATCCTCCAAGAAGACCCCTGGAAAAGATGGGGACCCAAAGACACTCTGTAGGTGGTCTGCAACAGCCCCTAGCCTCATAAATAGAAGGGAAGGCACCTCCTTGATGGGTCGAACTGACCATCAACCCAGGCAGGAAGTTACAAGACCTTCCTGACACTGCCAGGAGTTAATAGCGAGCTCTGTCTCCATGAGTGACAGTCCTCCTGGGCGGGGCTCAGCAGTGTTCTTGCAAGCAGGAGAGCTGGGGTAGGCATCGCTTGCCTTTCTTGAAGCAGGGTGCTAACACCATGAATTACAAATGAAACCCAAATGAAGAGGACCCTGGCAGCCTCACCTCCGTTTGATATTAATTGGGCGACACTTTGTTTTAATGGTACATTAATTAATGCAGAATTTCCACGGAAGTCCGCGTGACACTCACATTAATACAAATGAATTCATTACCATCGGTGTTATTACAAGAAATGACAAATAAATCTGTAACAGTAGACCCTTCAAATAATAATCACGAGTCATTAGGCTTGCGCACTGCTCCTGGTACTGGAGTTTGCAATTGACGTGTGTTTGTGTTTTGTGCCTTTGTGTTTTGGACTGGGGAGGGGGGATGCAGGGGGATTGGCTTTGCTTTTCCAACCCCTTGGCCACAAGAACTCCTCTTCCGAGAATCTTCCCCAAGCATGAAGGACCGTCAGTAGCAAAATTGGGGTTGGTCCTGCAAACTCCAGCCCATGCAACATATTCACTCTGCCCTGAGGATGGGATGGTGGGGAAGGAGTCACAGCACAGGGTGGACTTGGGCCATTCAAGGCAGAAGGGGGTGTGGCTTCAACAGGCATTTGTCTTAGCTTGCTTCCCAGAGTCAGAGCAGTCTTAACTTGCAGCCTGAACGTCACACACCCTGGAGGAGAACTCTGCATCCGACTCCTGGTCCCATGTTGGAAGTTTAAACACGGTCTCCCCTTCTCGGTCTCAGCATGCCCCTGAGCCTGCTGCACAAATCCAGGGACTTAGCTCTGCAGAGGAGGTGCCAGGCTTGGGGCACAGCTCTGTCTTAGGCCAAAACTCCCTCAAGACTCCAGGTCTTTGCCCTAGAAGCTCCTGGAGTCCCAGGGTGGGTTCACACCCTGGGGAGAGTCAGGGTAGGCCGAGCACACCTGCAAGTACCATCCAGCTCTGCTCCTTTGTTCAGTACATCATTGTCATTTCCATGGGTCTGTTTCCTCAGCACTGGGATCACAGGTGACATCACAATGCCCGGCATTTTACAAGGGCTCTAGAAATCTGAACTCAGGTCTTCATGCTTGTGTGGGAAGCACTTCACCCCACTGAGGCCATCCCCCCAGCTTGACTTCTAATGTTTTCCTAGGTTTCCTCTCACACCCTCTCAATGCTCTAAAGCTACGTCCAAGGTCATGTTTGCTTCTCTGGGACAATAAGCAAGGCCCCAAGAGAAAGTATAAGGCTGGCCTGAGCTAATCAGATGGGTTGACATTCCAGATGATCGGCATACAGGCTGCCTCTCCTCCATCCCACACTCAGGGCAGACAGAGCCAGTCGATCACAGAGCTCTTCCCCATACTCAACATGGGATTCCCAAGCCAGCACACCAGGCCACTGTTATCAATGGCTAGGAGTTGGCAGGTGATTTGAAAGCTGTTTGATACACACACACACACACACACACACACACACACACACACACACACACATTTTGAGCATCTCTCCCTAGAGACCTTTAAGAATTCTCTGATCTGATTGGTCAAGTATCAACCAATCGATGCTATCTTTGACAGAGCAGTGTGCAGACCTCTGGCTAAGGGGTGAAACAACACAGACGCCAAGTCCAGTCCTCCCTTCCCCAAGCCCCTGCTGACATGTTCAATCCATGGGCCTTGCCAGCAACCTGCCCTCAGCCCTGGTCCCAGGACATCACCCGTCCCTCTCTGAGGTCATCAGCAGAAGCCATAGCCCACCATTGTGAATGGGGGCTGGGGGAGGCACTCCACACCCCTTCCACACATGGTCTCTCTCATTCATACTGGGACTGAATGAACCAATTAATCACCTAACATTGTTAACTGTACTAATTACGCTCGCTCTTGAAACTTGCGGAATAATTATTTACTGTCTCTGCCTCCCGAGCTATCAATTATAGTGATTGCAAGTGGTGTGTCACTCTCTCAGCCAAGACAGAGGCAGCCTGGCCAGGCTCAGAGTTAACATCTCAAGAACTTCTGGAAGACTCTGTCTGGGCTCAGGCTACAGCCATAGATACGGGCAAGGCAGTGGTCCCTTCAAGGAGACAGCTGTGGCCGGAAGAGGACAACCCTGCTGCTAAATGAAGCCTTCATTAGACAAAAATGCTTCTCCTACAAGATGAAGCCACTGAGCCCAACCCAGGGGCAGTTCGTTCCCCTTTCCTGTGCCTCTGTGTGTACAGTGTTCTCTCTGGCCAGGTTGGGTTTCACACCCCATCTACGGGAAGGCAGATTCCATTTTCCTCCTGGCTCCCCAGTGGGGGGCTCTA
The DNA here is from genome assembly GCA_004024765.1 of Zapus hudsonius. Classification (NCBI taxonomy): domain Eukaryota; kingdom Metazoa; phylum Chordata; class Mammalia; order Rodentia; family Dipodidae; genus Zapus; species Zapus hudsonius. The sequence goes on along the minus strand of PVHP010007696.1, from coordinate 49,315 downwards.
CATGGCCTCTGTCCAGGCTGCCACAATGCTGGTCTCAGATTCGGTCCCCAGAACCTGTTCCCAGCAGATCCATGAGTGGCACTTGCCTGTCCCACCTGGATGGCGTTCCTGCCCTCTGAGGCCACTGGCTTCAGAGTACTGATGGGGTGCTCTGCCCCCCTGGCTGCCCTAGTGACAGCAGGCCCCCACAGACTAGCCTGGGCTCCCTCCCCTGCCCTCCTGCTGCCCCAGGCTGCGTTTGCCAACCGTCAGGGCTGAAAGCACTTAGAGCCGACCGCTGGGCCTGGATCCATCCCTGCAGGGTAATACACTTTGTCACCACACAGTTGACAGGCTCCAGGCCCACCCGAGGGGGAGCCTCCACCCAACCCCATTTCTAGAGCAGGAGGCAGATAAGCCAAGAGGATGCTTAGCTCTGCCCACAGCATCTGAGGGGTCCCCACCTCCACGGAGGCCCCTAGGTCCCTAACATGCCACTACCCTCTTGAAACCTGCATACATGTATCTCAAATCTGTTCCAGAAACTGTATCCCTGGCTCCAAGAATGTTGAGACATTCCCTCAGATCAGACCACTAAGCTGGAAACGAGAATCGGCTCCTCTCCCTCCCCTTCCACGCTCATCTCTTATCTTGGACACAGCAGTGGCCTTCTGGCTAGGACTCCTTTTCCTTTCTTCATGTATCAGTCAGGTTTCTGTTGCTATAGCAAAATACCAGAGGCTGCATACTTTATAAAGGAAAGAGGCCCCTTAGCTCACAGTTTGGAGATATCTGGCCCCATCTTGTTTAACCTCTGGCAGGGGCCCCTGGGCTACATTGCAACATGGTGGGAAAACATGGGAAGAAGCCGCTGAGTGCAGAAAGGGCCAAGTGTGGAGGTAGATACCATTATAACTCTTTCTTGTGAGAACTTGCACCATGAGACCAGAATTCATCATTTCCAATGGTGGAACTACCAGACCTGTTTTCCTCCCACCAGGTCCCCCTTCTAGAAGGTTCTACTACCTCAATATTACCATACTGTGACCCAAGTTTCCAGGACAACAGGCTTTCTTGGGGGCCAACTCAGACCATGTCCATGCCTCTGCCATGTGGACTTCCTGGTCACTTGTATGAGCTCTGGGAACCCCATTACCACCCTATTCACATGGCTTCCTATGAGCTGTGGCTTCCTAACGGTGCTCACCTTCCACCTTGTTTGAGACAGTCTCCTGTGATTTGTGGCTGTGTGCCGGCTAGCTGGCCTTCAGCTCCCAAGGGTCTCCTGACTTGCCTTCCACTTGCCATGGGAGAACTGGGATCCAGCTTTATGTGGGCTCTGGGGATCTGAACCTAGGTCACCACGCTTGTGTAGTGTCTCCGTGACTTTATCATTGCTGGGCAAAAACACCCCATCAGAAGCAGTTTAGGGAAGGAAAGAAGCTTATTCTACACATGGTTTCTAGAAGTTTCATCATGTGGGACTGGCATGGCAGGAGCAGACAGCCAATGCCACACTGTCACACCAGCAGGGAGGAAGTAGAGAACTAGCCGGGCAATGGGACTGGGCTTCCGCATGTCAAGGCTCTCCTCAGTGACACTTCCTCCAGGAAGGCTCCATCTCCCAAAGGCTCCACAACCTTCCCAAACACCACCAACTGGGGATTAAGTACTGAAACATAGGAGCCTATGGGAACCTTTCACATGAGGTCAAACCACTGCACAGCAAGGGCTCTCAGGAGCCATCTCCCAGGCCTCTCTGTCACCTTTGTCCTCGTTGATCCCCACTGAATGTTCACATCTCAGCCAAGTTCTGCTTCCCCAGAACCATGTCTGATCCCCAGGCTGGGTCAGTCCCTTGCCTGTCTTCTCAGAGTTCCAGAGATTTTTCCTTAGGGCTCTGATCTCGCTCCATCTTTATAGAACTCTCTTCAACTACTGTCTTTCTTGCTCATTGGACTGTAAGCCCCTCAACCTGGTCCAGGTCAGGTTCTGCCCACCTCTGCGTCCCTACAACCCAGGGTGTTAAATTGCTACTGAAAAAAAAATCTCTTTTTCTGAATAAATGGCAGCCTGGCGCCTTCTGGATCCTCTGTAAATTTTTCCTGCCTAACAAGACAGGTGGCAAATGCCAGCTCTGAACTTTCTTCTTTTTATTAATGCAACAGGTATTACAGAGCACCTACTATGTGCTAGACCCTGCTAGGCAGTGGAGGGGCACGGACAGTACCCACTTTCCCAGGCAGGCCGTCTAGCAAGCCTTCAGGACCAGTGACTATGTGACCCTTCTCTAGATCACCAGTATGCCAAACCTGAGTTCTGGCCCCTGGTTCCCTCATCTCCCATGCCTGGTACCTGCTGCCCTCTGCTTATGCCACTCTTTCTGTCCTGAACATTCTTTTTCATGTACTTATTCAGTAAATAATTGCTAAGTGTATAATGGGCGTTAAGTGTTGATGGAGGGGCCGGGATACGTGGGCAAATGCCTGTCATCTTTCCCTCTTGAGATCTGAGTCCCCTAACTTCCAGATCATGGATCACCTGCCTCTGCTGTGGGCCCTAGGGTCCCCGAGTCCCCCCACCCTGCTAGGCTGTCATTTATCACACTGCACTGAAATCGCTTGCATGACATTAACATTCCATGGTCGCCTCGCTGGCTCGCCATGTCACCGGGGGACCACTGCATCTCTGCCTGGTGTGTAGCAGCCACTCTGAATGTATTCTTGGCACAAAGCACGGACTCTCTGTCACTCGTGGCCGCACAGGTTGTACAGGTGGAGAGAGAGACACCTAGGGCTGACATCAACACAGAGAAGGCTATGGCCACACCCAGGAGGGGAGGAAGGGCTTTGAGATAAGACCTGGAGAGGGGGTTGCAACATGGGAACCAGGGGTCTCCCCACCTAGAGTGTGAGAACCATGGCCATGAGGTCAGAGGGACAGAGGGACTCAGGTAGGTGGCGGGTTCACTGTGACCGAAGTCTGATCACTACATGGTGTTGACATGTTCTGAAATGGCGCACAGTACTCATAAATATGTATAACTGCCGTGTTGATATAGTAATAAAAATAATGTGCTGGGGGTGGTGATGCACGCCTTTAATCCCAGCACCCTGCAGGCAGAGGTAGGAGGATGGCCGTGAGTTCCAGGTCAGTCTGGGACTACATAGTTGTTGCGGTCAGCTTTCTAGTTGCTGCGCAGAAAGAACCCAAGCAAAAGTGGCTTGTGGAGGAATGGGTTTGTTTGGCTTACGGATTCGAAGGGAGACTCCATCCTGGCAGGGAAAACAATGGCATGAGCAGAGGGGTGGACATCACCTCTGCCACAGCACTGGAAATAGCGGCAGGAAGGTGTGCCAAACACTGGCAAGGGGAAGCTGGCTTATAACTCCCATAAGCCCGCCCCTGACAACACAGCTCTAGTGAGGTTTTAATTCTCGAACTGCCATCAGCTGAGCATTGATCACTGAGAACACATTCATTTGTTTGTGGGGGATCAAACCATGACAATAGTGAATTCCAGGTCAGCCTGGGCTAGAGTGAGACCCTGCCTCGAATGTTCTCTGCCAGGCAAGCTTAGACACCCAGCATCATGAGACTCCAAAGCCTCCACTTTTGGCTTTATCCAGGTTCAGTCCTGGCACTTTCCTTTGGTCTAAACTGGATGCCATTCGGGCATGGCCCGGGACTCCTCAGGGCTCACTGCACCGCTGTATGGACAGCTGCCACCCCCAGAGAGTGTTCTCTCTCCCAGGCTCTCTACTCCTGGGCTCAGAGAACCCACTTCGTTTCATTCTTCACTGTCCCAATCACCAGCACACATATCTATGTATTCGCTTGTACGTCATCTCTCTCGATAACAGCTGCCCACACCAGGGACTCTGTCAACTTCTTTCAGCTCTTTGGACAGTGCCTGACACACAGTAAGCCCATAAGAACTATTTCATTCATTCATTCATTCATTCATTCATTCAAATGAATGAATGAATAACAACCAATCAGCCAACAAGAAGGAACAAACTAGAAGGTACTATCTTGCACCTAATCTTCACCACGTTCCAAATGTCCACATTTGAGGGTTAATATGAGGCCTCTCTATGGAGTTGAGGGTAATGGGCTACTTGCAGCCTCTGTGGTGGACTCAGCAAGAATTCATTGCCTGTGAAAACTGGAGTCCACTGGCTGGCTTCGAATGAAATATGAGGTTGGTAAGATGCCTGAACGTCACGGTCAGGGACTAGCACCTGGGTCACCCCCTTCTCTGTCTCACCTCTCCCTCCACAGATCTTCTGCCTTCTTCAGGAACTAAGGCCATTAACCAATGGGCCACAGGAGAGCCCAGGCAAGAAGCAAGGTCTCTTTCAAGCACCACATCTGTTTCTCTAGGGCCTCCTGGCTGTTCTGTGGGTGCAAATTTCTTTTCGAGTAGTCTATAGGGTATACTTGGTCTCTCGCCCACTGTCAGCTCTGGCCCTGCTCCGGGCACTAAGCTGCGCCCAAGTCACACACCATCCCAATCCTGAACAGATATCAGACCCAAGCTGGGACACCCCAAGTCTAAATGTAGCCGTAAAATGACTCCCTAACTATGAAGAAATGGGAATGTCCACCTGATGGGGTTCTAGCTGGCTCCTCTGAAGGTGGAGAGGGTTAGGCACAAGTCCCTCTTTGCTGACATCAGGCAACTGTGGCCAATGTTCTTTGCTTCTTGGGTTGGGATGATGGTGCTGGTAGCCTCTATTACATGTCTGGGGGACAAGGAGCACCCTAGGGTGATGTACTCAGGGGCCCTGGGCTGGGCTGGATATGCCACTCCTTGTCTCCAAGCTTTTCCCTAATGGGTTAACCTCCTGCCAGCAGCCCCACTCCATGACTGGAAGGCCGAGGAGAGGTGGGCGTGAACAGGGGCCCTGATTGCTGCCTGGGGCCCAGCCTGCTCCCATGTCTCCGCTCTGCCTGCCCCTGCCAGGCTGCGGGGTGATTGAAAGCTCTCCTGCCAGGACTGATTAGTCCTCATTTCACCAGCTCACTCCTACTTCTGTCTGGAACCTTCCTCTGTTATTAAGGTTGTTTGTGGTCCACTCTCCTGGTCCACTGGACGAGGTGAGCTTATTCGATTTGATTTCTTCCCCCATCTCCATCTTTCCCTCTACTCCGGGCCACCTGGCCAGTGTCTCTGGCATGTCACATAGCCCAGAGTTGAGTAGGAACCACAAAAATTAACTTTAAAAACCTCAGTGTTGTAGTAACACCAGGTGACTAATAAAAAGCTTTGTCTGTGCAACTTTTATCAAAAGCTGAGACCTGTCCTCTCATCTGCCCTGGCTGGCATGGGCACAGGCACAGGCACCGCTGACTGGCCCTTTAAAACAGGGGCTGCAGGAGAGGGAGGGAAGGAGTTACTTTCACCTCCAATTGCCCCCCTCTGGCTTTGTTTCTAGAAGTCAGGGTGCCCTCAAGATCCCCAAAGATCTGGTGGATGTTCACTTCGTCCTCCAGTGCCCAGGTACCCTGGAGGACAGAAGGGACTAGAACGGCACAGCTCTGGGCACAGCTGATGATGAGGCTCTGGGAGGGGTGAAGCACCCAGGCCCTCAACTCCTTAGGTCCCGAGGCTAAGGGCAGCACCTGGACTGGCCTCTATCTTCTCATCTGTCAAGTGGGAACAAAGCCTTTTCCCTTGCTGGTGTGGCCAGGAAAAGTACAAAGATTTGTGGTAAAGATTAGGTTAATGAACCAAGGCAAGCTGTTTGCTCACAAAGCAAAACAAGAGTCACTGTGAGAGCTGGGTGCCTGGGATGCATTGGCCCAATTCCAAGAGCACCCACTATATATGGATCTAATAGGCTTGCAATTGGCCAGTGTACCCCTCCCCAGTTAAATCCAGGGGAACTGGACTCTGGAGAATGGGCCCCAGACCTTATCCTCGAATCTGTAACAATGGCATTTTCTTTCAAAAATATTTTTATTTATTATTTGCAAGCAGAGAGCGCTAAAGAGAAGAGAGACAGACAGCATAGGTGTACCAGGACCTCCAGCCACTGCAAACAAACTCCAGATGCATGCGCCACTTTGTGCATCTGACTTTACATGGGGACTGGGGAACCTGGGTCTTCAGGCCCTGCAGGCAAGTGCCTAAATGGCTGAACCACCTCTCTAGCCCCAGCAATGGCATTTCTTTCAGGCTTTCTGTGTGATGGGAGTCTCTCAGGGGCAGGGACCCTGGATGGAGGACAAGCTGTGGTTCATGCTAGACCAGAGGTGGGAACCCTTTTCAAGGAGCTAGGGGCTTGGGCTGCCTGGAGAACTTTGAACACGGGTTTGGGACCTTAGCTCCTGGGGCTCAGAGCCCTCACCCATGGACAGGGAGAAGCTTTTTCTGAGCCTGTATAGCAGGGAATATATTATATTCTCAGTACCTTTGTTTTACAATGACCCTGGTGCACAGTAACCCTGGCCTAATGTGGACCACATAGGTTAGGTACCACCCACTTCCCAAAGCACCCCAGCAAGTGCTCCTCGCTCAGAGCTATGGCTTCCATAAAGACACTGAGCTGAGTTCACATCCCAGCAAACCACGCTCTGGCTCTGCTCTGCCTGCGCCTCCCCTCTCTCTTGGAGGGGCGAGAGGAGCCCAAGTGTGGCAGCCTGGAGCCCAGCCGGCTGCTCACTTTCATTCATCGTTCCCAGCTTCCTGCTCTCACTGGGGCACTGGGCTGTGGAGGCAGAAGTCTGGTGCTTTTCAATTTCACGCCAGGTATCAGTGGCCAGGCCTTATCTCCTTGGCCTCCTGCCCAGGCCCACAGTCTCCCTGCAGAGCCCTCAGCAAGAATGCTCCCGGGACAGGCTGGCAGGCGGAGAGGACTCCTGGGCACACTGTGGTAGGAGGTGCTGGGCTTGGAACTAATGACCTCTAAGCACGGCAAGACATTAAAGATACAGGTTCAAGGGCTGACGATCAGAGGCACGCTAGCCATGATTCTTAGAGGGAGAATGCCCCTAGCTATTATTTTATTCTGCATTCCAATTATTTCCCTCACTTTCCATATGGAATCGGAGGGCCCGGAGAAATGCAATTACTTGCCTGAGGTCACCTGTGTGATAGAACTTGGGTTCAGTCTCAAGGTATAGGGCCCAGATCCCTGGGTGTCCCCGCTACATAACAGCACTTACGTATCTCTGACAGACTATAGAGAAGCTCCCAGAGGGTCTTCACCTATGGAGAGACCCCTAGTTTAACGCCCCTTTCCCTGATGTAGAACAAAGACCCTCCTTCTCAGAGCCTCACTTTCTAGTCTGGAAAATTAGGGTGGGGAGCAGCAACAATACTAAAATCCTTACAGTCCTTCCTTCACAGATCAAAATCAAGGCTCTGCAAATTATGGTCTGGGGCCAAAGTTGGCATGCTGCCTGTGTTTGTTCAAGACACAAACTAAGAATGGCTTTTGTGAGCTGAGGAAATAGCTCAGTGGTTAAAGTGCTTGCCCTACAAGCCTGAGGACCCAAGTTCGGATCCCTAGTACCACGTAACATTCTGGGCATGAAATAGTGATCACCCATCCTCTCAGAGCTGGGGAGGTGACCTGGAGTCCTTGGGGCAAGCTGGCTAGCTACTCCAGCGGAACTGGAGCTCTAAGTTTAGCAAGAGACCCTGTCTCAAAGAGTCACCGAGGAAGCCACCCAACAGTGACCACTGGTCTCCACATGCATGTGCTCCCTCACACATACAAACACCCATAAACCAATTCGCCCTCACACACTACATGCACATTTTAAAAAGAAAGGAATGGCTTTTATATGTGTATTTAAGGAAAAGTTTAAAAAAAGTTATCTGCCCCAGGCAGCGCAGGCAGAGCTGGCCCGTTGTTTTTTTCCTTAATATTCACTTATTTATGAGAGAGAGAGAGAGTGGAGAGAGTGAGATAGAGAGAGAGAGAGAATGAATATGGGTGTGCCAGGGCCTCTAGCCACTGCAAACAAACTCCAGACACATATACCACCTTATACATGTGAAAATTATATGAAGTTTAATTCCAGGGTCCGTAAAGTCACATGGGAGCTCAGTCAGGCACATCCAACTTTTTGACTTTGTAACAGGACATTGTCAACTACACAATTAAGTCCCCCCCCAAAAAAATAGCCCACTAAAGAAATCTCCTCATAATGTTTTAAGTTCACGATTTTACATCAGGTTACATCTTAGCTGTCCCTGACCAATTAGACCCGTCTCTGCTTGTGTGTGACCAGAAAGCTGGGTGGTTGCAACAGAGACCCTGTGGTGAGCAAGGGTGGCATACTTACTAGGTGGCCCATTACAGAATATGGTCACGGACCCTCCTGCAGAAGGTGGCACTGGGCCTGGGCTCCAAGCCCCCAGCAGGGAGCCAGTGACAACCACCTGCCTAGAGCCCCCTCTTCACATGTGTATGAGTGAGTCCCAGGAAAAGATGTGGGGGTCCCATTGGCTTCGTTGTCCACCATGAAGCTGCCTGCAGTTTGGGGGACCCACCTACCCCTGCACCTAGCCCAGAGCCAGGCCCCCAGGCTTGCCTTCCCGAAGGATGTTCTCCTACAGATCTGTGAGCTTCCTGCTCTGCTGGCATGGCTTGAGTGTGTTGTCAATGGAAAGGAATCAGAGCGGGTAATTGCCGCGTGAAAATGACAGCTCGGCGATTTATCCACCCCAAACTGGGCTCCCGCATACCAAGAGGCAGCCCGTGGCCAGGAATCAATACCACCCCAGAGGCGGGATTATTAGGGACAGAAGGGGGCTGCAAGGATCCATACGAGCCTGATGACTGTCTATTTCCAAGGGGACCACCAGCTGCATGAGAAGTGTGTGCCAGGGAAGGCCAGGCTGGCGGCAGCTGCCGGACCTTCACTGTCCCCACCTCCTGATACCCGAGGGCTGGAGGAGAAGCTGGGACCCCGAGAGCTGGGCTCAAGGTAGAAAGAGCAATGGGACCTGAGGGACACTTACCCTTCCAGAGGGTGGCCCTGGCCAGCAAGCATTGTCCTAGCGTCATCCCTGAGCCCAGCAAGACCCCAGTGGATGGGAAGTTATCTAAGAATGTGGGGCTCAGCCCCTGGGCTGCTGGGGATTTCTGGGGTGGAGAAGGTAGAAGGAGTTTTCAATCCTATCCTTCTCAGAGCTTTCCTTCTGGCATTCAAAGGGGGTTGGCAGGGGTGGAAGGGGGTATTGCTGCCCCTTTATCTTCTAGGGAAATAAGTATGGAACTTTTCGGGATAGTAGAAACCAGATCATGTCCGTCAGCAAGAGTGCATGCATGGGGGCTGAGTGGGAGGGAACAAAGCAGGACCCTCTTGTCACTCTCTAAGGAGCAGCAGCTCTGGTCCAAGGAGGATGGGGTTGACCTTGGCCTTGAAAGTGCCCACACGGGCCCTTAAATGTTCAGAACCGCATAGTGAACAGAAATAGCCCAACCAAGCAGTTAAGTGAGTGGAGGGGAGGTCAAGGAAGAGCTGCTGTCTGCTCACCCTCTGGGGAGATGGAGGGGGGACTTCCCCAATGAAGGCCTGGAGGAATGTGAGCCTTTGGCCTTCCGGGCCACCCCACCACCCCAAGAGAGATCCCATCCCCTGGCCACTTGCATCTGTCCTCCCAGCTCCCCTGGGGTTCCCAGTGGAAGAGAAGCCCAGGATTTCCATCAGGATCCCAGCAGCAAAGAAAGTTAGGGCCCAAGGGCTGCTCTCCCCTGTGAATCAGGAAGAAGTAGCCTGAACCCAAGGGGTGGCCAAGGGGAGAGGGATAGGGTGAATGGGAGAGGGAGAAACAGAAAAAGAAAGAGGGAGAGAAAGAGACAGAGATAGGGAGTACAAAAGAGTCAGAGAAAGGGGTGAGTGGAAGGAGGAAGCAAAGAGGAAAAAGGGGAGAGAGGCAGGAGACACAGAGGTAGAGAGAGAAGGGAACGAGGGAAGAGAGAGGCAGAGGGCAGCTGGAGGACCTGGACTTGTGAGTTCTCTAGGTCGGAGTTCTGGTGGGAAGGATGGGGTTGGAGCCCCAGGAGACACGGGAGGAAACTGAGTTTGCAAAGGAAAATAAAAGGAGCTGATAGGGACAGGTTCACACCATCTAGTTCATCAAGTTTGACTGTGTCTAACAAAGCTGCAAGCAGAGAAAGAGGAAAGAGAGGAAGGAGAGAGGGAAGGAGAGAGGAGAGATGTTAGGGGCGTGGTCCTAGAGCTTGGCCTCTCCCTGCTTCTGGCCCTGAGCTGACACCCCCGCTTTGACTCTGAGGGTGGCTTCCCTGCTCTCAAAGGAGTCTGAAGGTCCCAGCTGCAGGTGGGATAGGCTAGCTGCAGTTACTAAGCCTGAGCTTGGGGAGGCGTGCACAGCCCACTCATTAGTGGCCTCCTTGGTGACAGGCACTGAGTGAGGAGGCATGAGATGGGACAGTTACCCCGATGGCACTCAGTTTTTAAGGAAATACAAAGACCCACTTGGCAGAAGCAAAGCCATTACGGGCTGCATTGTCCTCAGCTTCAGGGACACCAGGAACAAATCCCTCATATTAATCTGCTTTCTTGCATCTTGACTCTTTTGTGGGGGGAGGAGGGAGGGCTGGTGACATTCTGCTAACAAAAATGCAAATGGGATGACTACCCCTCCCTGCTGTGTCGTCCCTCAGATCCCTGATGGATCATGTCCCAGGCTCTCTGCTGTGTTTATTACTACTAATGAATTTCTCGTTATGATTTGGCTCCGAAACATAACCGATGGTTCTGGGAGAAATCCCATTATTTCCACATATTATTCAATTAGAGAACCGAGAAGCTCTTTGGCTAGGGAAGTCAGGTCTCTGGGCCCTAAAAGTAGGGGGGCACCTACTTCTTGTTTTCACCTAGGCTCCCATCAGTGGACCTCACGGTGCTTCTGTCCAGTGTATGGTATCGGAGACAACAGGGAACTTCTAACAACAATCATGCAAACTCAAAGCCATTCATTCTGGATGTCCTAGAGGACTTCCAGACCTGTAAAAGCCACAACACCGTCCAGTCAGGGTGCTTACTCTTAACAGACATTGGTCTCCCCACCCCAAGCCATCACCCACTTCAACACATTGTACTCTGATGGGTCCCTCCCACCATCTCCATCCACAGGCTCCTGACTCTGTTCACTGACTTCTGAAGCCCATTCCCCTAAACATGACAGGTCTTCCTTGTCCCACTGACCCCTCTGGACAAAAGGACTCTAGACTGATTATCAGTGGAGTCTCCAACTCTGTCCCTTCCAGAAGTGAGCCTACTGCCCCATCCCAAAGCAAACATAGATCCCTGCAGCATCACCCGCTCCTCTGTTTTTATGACCTTCGTCACTGTGCCAAGCTGTCGCTCGAAACCTTACAGAGCCCCTTATTTCTACTGCCCCAGACACAAAACCAACGCTTACATTCCGATGCCTCCCCACTCCTTTCAAGGAGGCCTCTCTGCCCCATCCCCAGCCTGCACCCCATAGAAGAACCCTCCCCCATCTCTCTGCCCCTTTGCCATCTTCCTGGCTCCTATTTCTCATGGTGGTGGTAGGGTGGCTTCCTGAGAACAGAGGGTGCCATGTTGAATCGAAAGCATGCTTGTGCCTCTGACACCAAGATGGTATGTGGCTTCGGCAGCCCATCCCCCACATGAAGGTCTAGGACTTTGGCCAAAAGCATGTGTCCATCCTCTGTGATTTCCTGAACTATCTTGAGCGGACAGTGTCTGTTCCTATTAGGGTACTTAACACATTGCTCCAACTGGGGTACTTAGCACAGTGCTCCAACTCAATGCCACACAGAGAGATATCCACCCAAAACATCAGGGATTATAAAGCAGAGATGTGAGGCCACTTGCTTGCCATTAACTGCCATGTCTGCAGGTAGGGTAAATGGGGAGGGTGTGCTTAGAGGTAACTTGGAGTCCTAGGAGGAGTCTGTCTTCTCCAGAGCTGGCCTAGGGCAGGAATCCCTCTAGGCTCCTGGGTAGACAGTCAGCTCCCACCCCTCAGAGCTCTGTGCAGTAAGAGCCCATTAGTAAGGGTGTCTGTCTGTCCCCACAGAAGCGTTCCTCCTGCTCTGTAAGACCCTTTGAATGGCTTCCCAGGAGGCATCAGGTGTGCCACACCCTACCTGCATAGGCACCAATGTCTAGCCCTGTGTTCTGCAGGCTCCTCACCCCTCCGGGGAGGCGGGCAGGCCTGCCCTGTGTGAAAGGTCCCAAGTTCAGTTCACTCCCAGCAGAAGACAACGATCTGATCAGGAATGCAAAGTGGGGACAAAGGGAGACGCGGGCCATAATTTGCACCGTGTCTTTGGGCCTGAGCAAAGGTTATAAGCGCTATCCACCCGCCCCCTTCAGCCTGCTCCATGCTGTCTTTCTCCCGCTCCATAAACCTCCAGCTTCAAGTCATAAAAAGTGCAATGAGCAGTTTGGATGGAGGAGACTCTGGCCATGGAAGAGACAGGCAAGCCACACATCCCCAGAGAGCTGCTGAGGACGTGGGCTGCTGCAGAGAGAGCCCAGGGCCCTCTCCTGGTGTCCTGCATGGTAGGGGAGGGACACAGGGCTCTTCCAGTACCAAGCTAATCACTGCTGGCTTCCCTGAAGGACCCAAAGGGCTTCTCCTACACCTGGCCAAGCTAGGTGAGGCCTCTAGGGTCCTGGAGTTCGCAGCAAGCAAACCCCAGAGATTTCAGAACCTCGCTCATTCACAGAGGCTAAGCAAGGCTGTGGGACTAAGGCTGTGCCCCCACCTGGTCTTCTCTTGGCATCCAACATAGGCAGCGAGTTGTCACCCTCAGAGCCCTGGGCAGTAGGAATTAGATTAATGGAGTAAACCTAAATGGTCCCTGGCACCTAATGTTCCCCATCAACTGCTCTGACCCCTTTAGGACCTTAACTCTGGTGCCCACCATGACTGCTGGGGGTGACAAAGTCTGCACATGAATAGAGACACATGTGCTTGTCTGAAATTTAGAATAGAAGGTAACTGAAGAGAGTGCCAGAGCCTGGCATCGTGGCACAAACCTGTAATCCCAGCACTCCGGAGGCTGAGGCAAGAGATTGGAGAGTTCTCTGGCTCAGATGAATGAATGAATGAATGAATGAATGGACAATGAAAAGAACAAACTAGGCTCAGAGAGGCTTAAATAGAACTATCTCACTTCTGCATTAGCGTCAGAAGACTGGACCGTGTTAGGGCAGGAGTTCCAAGGTGGGCATTAGCGGACATTCTTCCAAGAGCAATGGCCCTTCCACGGTTGCTAGGGGCAGGGATGCGCTCATATGTGAGGAGGGCAGGAGACTGGGAGGGACTGGGCTGGGGGGCCTGCTCCATGGGCAGCTTAGGAGCCAGCATGACCCAGATTCAGCCTGAGATGATGGGCACTTGCCCCCAAATCTTATGGATCTAGGATGGACTAGAAATGTGCTGGCCCCTTGGAAGGAGCCAGTGGGAGGTGGGAGAGTGACGCATGGGGGTGGGGGTGAGACTGGGCATCTCGAAGGGAAGGGACACTCAGCGCCTCGAGGGACAGCCTGACACACTTAGGAAAGGCGTTGGAAAACATTGGGCTGTTTATCATAAAATCGGTAAAGAAAATAGAGCGGTTAAAATTCAGACCCTGGCTGGGAATGAGGCGGGGGCAGTGGGAGCCTCGAAGGAGATGCTTCCAGAAACCTCAGGAAAAAAAGAGCAGAGAAGTCAGAAGTGGGACAATGTGTCTTTTCCAAAACAGGGAAATACAGATTTAGCTACCGGTGACAAATGTGATTGGGGTACAGAGTATTCAACACCCCACTTGTCCGTGGGGATAGATAGGTCCCAGACCCCAAGTGAACAAGTGTATGAATGCCTGAAATTTGAGATCACCTAACCATTTGTGTGTGTGTTTTCATACACATACTGGTGATATTTAATTTATAACTTACACGAAACGAGATTAACAAGAATAAAATAAAACAACTCCTTTATTAAGTAAAATAAGGGTCATTTGAACACAGCACTATGAACACATGACAGGTATCTGGTAACAGAGGTGGTTCAGTGGTTAGCAGGTGGGTGACATACACAGAAGGTCTGGCCATACCAGACAGAGGTGACTCGTGTCCTCAGCCATAAGAGCAAGGCAGCACGCTCCTCAGAATAGCATATCATTTAAAGAAATTTAGGCCGTTTAGTTCCGGAACTTTCCACTGAATATTTTGGCCTGTGGTTGGCTGGACTCACGTATTTACACACCTCGCTCTTCTATCACTTGCATCCCACTTGGCAAGTAGCAAAGAATCTCCCGAAGCCTGGCCACCACCCCCTTCCTAGGTGTCCACTGTTCAACCCCACACCGGGGTGCTGGCTTCTCTTTAACACGGCTCATTGACCTCAGCTGTCCACGTTAGTGGCCCCACCAAGTGCCCTCAGCCTTGGGCAACGGATGTTTATGGGTACTAGGTGCAGCCAGCTTGGGTTTACAGTTACGAGGGTTTCTCCTCGTCTCACTCATTAGACTGGAGGTTCCTGGGGGCAGGCAGGGCTGTGTTCTGTGTGTGCTCCATTTCTGTTTGGTTAATTACTCATTAAGTACAATGGGCGAGATGTAGCCTGGTGGGGAAGTGGCAAGGAGGAATTCATGTCCTCCTCAGGCAGAAGAGCCTGGTGTGTGTGTGTGTGTGTGTGTGTGTGTGTGTGTGTGTGTGTGTGTTTGAGAGAGAGGGAGAGAGAGAAAGAGTATACCTGTGACTCATCACCCCAAAGGCTGAAGCAGGAGGATTGCTGTGAGTTCAAGGCTATCCTGGGCTACACAATAAGTTCCAGGCCAGCCTGAGCTATAGTGTGAGGCTCTGACTCAAACTGTGTCCCCCCCCACAACAAAAAGGGGGGGTGTTGGAGTCCACAGGGTATTTTCAACATTACCTACCTGGCGGCAGAGGCCGGTCCAGGATCAGAGAGTAATGCCATACTCAAGCACACATATCAAGCCCTCCAGCAGGCAGGCAGTGCCAGGCATCCATGGGCCACCAAGGGGTAGATTCCACCCAGACAAAGGTAGGACATTAAGGAGTCAGCCCAGCATGGTGGCAGACAGTGTGCTGTACATACCGAAAGTACTTCCTGGCCATCCGTCACCCCTCCTGGCCTAAGAGCTCTAGTTCTTAAACAAAGCTCAGAGCTGGGGGCCAGGTGGTCTGAGTCTTGGCCTAGGTCCCAGGGAGCCACAAGTGGCCCCCAAGAAGACCCCCTGGCAGGACTGCGCAGTGGACAGAGGAAGGCTATGGCCCCAGCTTCCAGGCCTGAAGCTTTAGAGTTAACCCTCACACTTCCTGTCACCCCTGCCCTGACACCTGGTCCTCTCCCCTGCCCTCCACTATGGCTCTCCTTCAAGATCATCATGGTCCTCCAAGCCCAGCTGCTCCAATGGCAGGCAGGTCGCCCACAGCCCGGGTGGAGGCTGGTAGGGGAGCCTCGGTGAGAAGCAGATGGGCTGGAATAAACTGAGGACCTGTGACAGCTAGAGGGGAACAAGTTCATCAATTAGAGCTTCCTTGCCCGAGGGCTGCTGGGAAGGGCTGCTGTGGGGAAGGAGGGGGCTGGCTAGCTTCCCTCCGATGCTCCAGCTGACTTGAGGTCCCTGGGGGAATCTTAGCATCTTAGCCTCTTAGCCGCTCCTTCCTGCCTCCCAAGCAACTTCTGCCTTTTGCTCTGGGTATGGCCACTCTCAGAGGGAGGCCCCCCTTCTCTGGAGGGGCTGGCTTATGGCTTCCCTGGGACAGAGGGTCTTCTCTACAAGACACATTCAGCCAGACCCCAAACTCTTCAACCCCATAGAAAACCAAATATGTGAGCAGGTGGGAAAATGAACACTGTCCCCCTCCTTGGCCCCGAGCCCCACACTCAGAGGCTGGGGGATGCGGGGGTTTTGGGTCTAAAGGGGCTCTCTCTGAGGAACCATGCTGATGTTGGAGCACCCATTAACAGGAAAAATGTCAACACTCCCTCCTACACAGCAGGCATGGTGGGAGGGTCTCTAGAGGAAGAAAGAAGCTTAGAAGATGCTGAGCTCCCCGGAGGTCCACAGACCTACTTGGCTAGCAGTATGTCACTGGTTTGGAAGATACTACCTGCAAGACTGTCCAGGAATGACACCATTTCCACAGCTTATCAGAGTACCCCAAAAGGAAGGGCCAACTCAGGCCAGGTGAGGGGTGTGAACTTGGACTTGACAGCCTACAGAGGCCCACCCCCTTCATCCCGCAGCAATGACTAGTGTTGGGACTATCCCAGGGCCTGTGGCTCCCTCAGGAGGAAGACCCGAGCTCAGCTGGGCCTCTCTGCCCTCTCCGGGTGGGCCAGGCCTGTGGGCCCAAGGAGGGCTGGCCATGTGCCAGGGGAGCCCTGCGCATGGAGAGCCTGGCCGGCAGAGATAAGCATAGCATCTGGGCCTGGCTGGCTCCTCACAGTTGCCAGAGGACATATTAATGGGTCCCGTTCACTTTAGCCTGGCGGCAATTAATAACCAGCCAGGCAGAGAGATGGAGTGTGTGAGTGGGCACAGACGATGGGAAGGTTAGCTGGGTGGGTCAGCATATCTTTCCTCAAGGACCCTCTTTCCCTCTTAGCTTTGGGGTTGAGGATAGTCAGCTGCCTGTGTACTTCAGGCTGGCCTCAGTTTACCCCATGAGTATATAACTTGATGAACAGACAGCCCCTCTCTGTCAAGAAAACATCTCCCCCTCCCCTAAGAAAATGCCCGAGCCATGCCAGGGAGCACAGCTTCATGGCAGAACCCCAGCAGCATCCGCTAATGTGCCTCCTTGCAGAACCACACGGGTCACCGGGCTGAGTTCTAGCCATTGCCACCCTGGATGGCTCCCTCTCAGCTGAATCCTATTCTGAGAATTTGGGTCACTCTTATGTGGCCCATGGCTATAATGGCTTCCTATAACCTTATATAACCTTAGCCCTTCAGAGTGAGGTGGGGGAACTGGTCACCCCAGCACTGCCTGGGACTTAGGGAGACACACTGAGCCTCAGGCTTTGTCCTGGACCAGCTGAATCAGGAGCATTTTAACAAGATGCCCGAGTACTCACAGGTATATCACATCTGTTTTAGAAAAGACAGTCAAACACTGGAGGAGGTAAGAACCTGGGGAAGACTCGGAAAGCAGAGGGGTGAGAGAGGGAGGGAGACCTTTGCTGTAGAGGCAAGGAAGGGTAGGGGATGGCTCAGCAGCCGAGCTCTTGCCTAGAATTTGACAGTAAGGGGGTGGAGAGATTGCTCGGTGGTTACAGCACTTGCCTGCAAAGCCTAACGACCAGAGTTCAATTCCCCAGCACCCACGTAAAGCCAGATGCACAAAGTGGCACATGCATCTGGAGTTCATTTGCAGTGGCTGGAGGCCCTGGCGCACCCATTCTCTCTGTTTCTCTTCCGTCTCTTTCTGCTTGCAAATAAATAGATAAAAATTTAAAGAGTTTGCCAGTGAGAAGCTGGGGGTGTGGCACACTGGTTTAGAGCCCACCAGAGGGGCTGGAGGTGTGGCTCAGTAGAGTGCTGGTCCAGATTCCACCAATGAGGGGTTGGGGGTGTGGCTCAGTAGTTGAATGCTTGCCTAGCATGAGTGAGGTCCTGGGTTCAATTCCCAGGACAGGAAGGATAAAAAGAAGGGAGGGAGGGAGGGAGAAGGGAAGGAAGGAAAAGGTAGAAGGGCTATGTCTTATGAGAAAATGAAATAGTATGGGGGCTATGGTCTTTCAGGCCAGAGCCCAGCCTCCCACCCAAGACTTATTGCTGGGACCCTCTACCAGCCGCAGAGCATGGAGTGCTGACTGCTCCCGGTGGGGGTAGGCAGAGGCCTGGCCTGACGCTCTGAGTCCCAGGGCCTGAGCCCAGGTAGGGCATGGCGCCCTGGGGCCCGATCCCCTCCTTGCCTGTGGCCCCATTGCAACAAGAACTTCATCAGGATCCCCAGGGCTGGTGTGGAGGCTCGACCACCTCAATCACTCCTATCGCGCTGGTTGCAGGAAGAGAATAGCTTTCAGCTCAATTACCCTCACATTCCAATATCATAACGCTCCAATGAGGCTTTTTAACCAAAAACAAAAAAGCTGTGTCTGCTGCAGTCCGACTGCAAGGCCAGCCGTGCAGAAGGGATGGACCTGCGCTGCTGACTGTCCTACCAGGCTCCAGGTGACACTCTGAGGAGGCTCCAGGTGAGCCAATAGGACCGAAGTCCTAAGCCTCAGCATGTGCCTTGCTTTGCTCACTGACAGATAGACATCATCGACCCTTGCCCTTCACTGGGGTGAGAACACTCAACCCCAAGTCCCTAGAGGCCCCTCAGTGTAACAAGCCCAGGATGTTTGTTCCCTTGTTTCCACTCTGACTACCTTCTCCGGGGACAGGAATGCCATCCAAGTCCTTTGCCATGTCCTGGCACCAGGCAGCTGGGTCAGAACTGAGGAACTTGGCCATTAGTCTACTGCTAAGGCATACCCACCAGCCTCTGTGCTTTGAAAAGCCACCCCGATGAGCCAGAAAGCTGGCTGCAGTGTTTTAACCAAGTTCTTAAGTGAATCAGCAGAGGCTCAGAAAGAAGAAAGGCCCACAGATACATGGAGAAAGCCAAGTGCCACCAGAGGGTACAAGACAGCGATCTGGGCTACTCATTTCAAGCAAAGACGGTATGTGTGTGTGTGTGGGGGGGGGAAACAAAGAGAATGGGCACACCAGGGCCTCCAATCACTGCATACCAACTCCAGACACATATGTCACTTTGTGCATCTGGCGTTACGTGGGTACTGGGGAATCAAACCTGGGTTGTTAGGCTTTGCAAGCAAGTGCCTTAACTGCTGAGCCATCTCTATAGCCTGAGTTTTGCTACTCTTCAAGGGACATGCAGGGGTCTCCTGACCCCTCCTCCATTTATTATATACCAGGTGTGTCCTGTTCCCAAGTGTTTTACATGCATCATAGTAGCCTTAATGCTGGTTTTATGATTGTACCCATTTTACAGATGACAAAGGCTGAGGCCTGTGAAGCCAAACAACTTGGATGAAATTTACAGTAGGCATGTTTTATTCCAGGTGCCCTGATCTCATCTTTCTGCTGTCTTCGAGGGGTCTACCTCCAAGCCACACTAGTTGGGAAGGAATGACTATGATCACTGTCCTCATGCAGAGCAGGAACCAAGTGTCCAGGCCACAAGCCACACATGGTCTGTGGATATTCAGGGAGGCACACGGTTCACAGGCATCACATGCATGTCACACCGTGGAGTGCCACCATGAACTGTGTCCTGAAGAGGAGGCTGGCCATCTTCCAATCAGCCAAGCCTCATCCACTCGGCCAGCATGCTGCTAATGGCTTTGATGGCCACGTCCCCTCCCAGCATCCTCCTGGCTTCCTGCTGGCTGTGGCCAATTTGTTCATGATTTAGCGCTCCGGGGCGCTGACCCGTGAGGGAGACACGGGGACAGAAGGAGGCTGGGCAGACGTGCAGAGAGGTGTGTGCAAGCATGCGTGCTGGTGTGGGCCAACCGGACTCTCCAGGAACACGCTGCCAGTGGGCTCTCTAGGACTGGGGGATGCGCCTGGCACCTCTAGCCATGGAGGAAAGGCCGAGGGAAGCCCTCCTCTCTCCTTGGCCTGTCTTTGCAGGAATGATCCCCTGACAAGTGACAGACATCTCTGTAACGCAGTTCCATAACCTTCAAGAAGTCATTCATTGGCTCTGCGTCCTGACCCTGCTCTGTCTGGAACTGACGTCACCTCTCTGAGGTCAGGTTTCCTAACTTTAAAAAATGAGGATTAAACACACCAACGAAGATAGCATCAAGCCTATTGCGGTAGTTTAGATGTTGAATAGCCCTAGGAGGTAGGGGCAGTGGCAGGTCCTTAAGTTAGTGGGGCTATGCCCTCAAAGGGGGTTGGGGAACCCCAGCCTCTCCTCTTCCTGCTCCTGGTTCAAGATATAATCACTTCCTGTCAACCCACATCCATCATGTGCCAAGAGGAGACACAGCCAAGGGGCAGTATTATTTTTGTATCATTTGCAAGCAGAGAGAGAGAGGTAGAGAAAAGAGAGAGAGAATGGGCGCCCAGCTGCTGCAAACGAACTCCAGATGCATGCACCACTTTGTGCATCTGGCTTTACGTAGGTGCTGGGGAATCAAATCTAGGTCCTTAGGCTTTCCAGCTCCCCAAGGAGGAATTTTTGCCAAGCCTGTTATCACTGAGGACCTATCTTTACTCCAGAGGGAACTGTGCAGGCATTTTGCTGTAGTGACCTCAAGCTGACTGACTCTCTGACGGTCACTGCTAAGAAGAATACAAGTGAATGTGGAGACAGCTTCCACTCTTATCATTTAAATATAATTCCCACGCCCAGGACCCCTGGGCCTTATGAGTTTGAGGAAGTGATAAGACAGGTCCATCCCATCTGGGATCAGCTCATAAACCTGGAACTTGCGTCTGGACGTTGCAGGTGTCAGATAGGTGATATACACAAGGTATGATGAGATGGTCAATGGAGCCTCTGCCAGACCTCCTGAGACCCTGGCCCCCAACTCCTTCTTCCTTAAAGCCGGTGGACCCTCTGAAGGGGTCCTTTCCACCTCTGGGGTCTTGTAGACCTCAGGAACAAAGCGGAAGATGGGGAGTCCAGAGGGGGGGTCCTCTGCTCACCACCATCAGCCCCTGTTTTGTTTCTCTGGGGTCAGGGTAGGAAGCAGCAGGTGGGCCCACTGTTGTATGTGGCAGCCAAGGGGTGACACAGAGTACCAACCCACTAAATTCATTCAGAGCTGCCATGCCCAGCCCCTGCCATGGGTGACAGAGTGGCCCAGGGCAGGGCCAGCTTCCTAGGAGTTCCGATTTTAGCACGGCTAAAGTGCCCAAGCCACCTCTCTGCAACTTGAGAGCCAAGCTTTGGTAGTGGCTGCCCTGGTTCTCAGACCCTGATTCTCCTGTCCTGTCTTTAAGCGTGTTACTGTGTGTGAGCAGGGCCCTGTCAGGGTCCTCTAGAGGCCAGGAACTGTGTCTTGTTCCTGTGTGTCCCTAGGAGGCATTTGGATAATGTTTGAATGAGTGAGTGAATGAATGTATGAATGAATGAGTGGGATCCTGAGCCCCATGACCAGCCATTGTATTTCACAAACTGAACAGAGCATTCTGGTATTTCTCTCTCTTCCCCTCCCTCCCTCCCCCACCCCCACTGTACCACTTTACCAGAAAAACACCCTTGTGTCCTAGGCTGCTATAACAAGTGTTATCCACATGTACCATTGTATAGTTCTACAGGCCACAGGTCCAAAATGGATCCGGCTGGGCTAAAATCAGAGAGCAAACAGGCTGCCCTTCCTCTGCAGGCTCAGGGGCATCAGAGGCACCAGCATCCCATGGCTCCGGGACCCTTCCATTCTTTAAAGCCAGCAGCATGGCCTCTCCCTTCCCCTCTGTGTCTTCACTACCCGCCCTGGTGCCCACACAGGGTCCATATAGGAAACCCAGGACTGTCTGCTACCTTCCTCGTCATCTCCATCCAACCAGCAGAGCCCTTGCTCTGGGTGAGTACCAGCGAGAAGACAACAGGACGTTTCTGGAGGGGGCATTATCCTGCCAACCACAATGGTCCCCATCAAAGGATGCTCACTCCTCTGCAGGAACACACCTGCACACCCGGCCTAGAAGCGGCCTTTGAACTCTGTGAGACCAGGCAGGGAACTCTGTTACCTTATTGCTGTAGCTAAGACTTCACTACTATATTAAATAAAGGTGGGGACAGTGGACACCCTTGTCTTGTTCCTGATTTTAGTGGAAATGCTTCAAGTTTTTCCCCATTTAGTATGATGTTGGCTATAGGTTTGTCATAAATGACATTTTCTTTTGTTTATTTGCATTGGTGTTAATAATTTTGTTAATTAAGTTGGCGATCAACTTTATTATGTTGAGATACGTTCCTTCTATTCCCACTTTCTTTAGGACTTTTACCATGAAGCAATGTTGGATTTTGTGAAACGCCTTTTCAAGGCAGGGAGCTCTGATGGCACTTACCCACATTCAGCACTGGGCTTTGGGGATGGAGTACACAAAGGACAGGTGCATAGAATCAATCTCTCTCTCTCTCTCTCTCTCTCTCTCTCTCTCTCTCTCTCTCTCTCTCTCTTTCCTTCTCTCTACTGGGAATGGAATGCAGGGTCTTGTCCATGCTAGGCAAGTGCTCTACCACTGAGCTTTCACCTAGCTGGAACTTCTCTCTTAAAGGAGATGGCCTACAGGGTTAGGGTCCCCCAAGGACTGTGTCATACCAGCAACAAAGGTTCCTGACTCCCCCACTTGGGAGCACTTCTGCTCTCACAGAGCTCATAGTCACCCATCGTCTGTCTTTTACATAGGTAAATAATTACCTCGAAGATTAATCATGCCTAAGGCCCAGAACACAGGAGCAGGAGAAACTCATCAGTAGTCTCTGGTCCCAGGGGAAGTGGTAATGGACCTACATACTCCAACGGGATAGAAAGGCTGTACAAAGGCCCTGTGGCATGGCATCATCAGGACCAGAAGGCAGGAAGCCAAAATAGCAAGAGGAAGAAGGCTCAGGTGAGACAGGGAAGGTGGCTAGACCCTGCCTACCTTGGCCATTCTGGCCCCAGATGTTTCTACAACATTCCTTGCCCAACCCAGAATGAATGGAAAATGAATGAAGGAGCCCCTCTACTC
Source organism: Zapus hudsonius (assembly GCA_004024765.1). Taxonomy (NCBI): domain Eukaryota; kingdom Metazoa; phylum Chordata; class Mammalia; order Rodentia; family Dipodidae; genus Zapus; species Zapus hudsonius. Next base: position 26,627 of record PVHP010007696.1, on the reverse strand, counting down.
TCCTCTGTCCTTCACCAGGGATTCACCCCACCGCTCTTCTCCCAACAGGGCTCTCTGAGGCCCCACACTTAGGAATTTATTTCCCTGGCTGCTGGCACCGCCCTGAGCGCCTGCACGGCCCCTGGAAATGCCCGTAATCGCAGGCACACTTTAGACATTACTTCCACACCATTTAGGGCCTTCCGCCCCAGTAACTGCTGACGCATCGCCTCCATCTCTATCTTCTGAGTTGTGTTCGGTGCAATTGTCTGGTTTTTTTCTAGGATCTGGTACCCCTGGGTTTGGAGCACCTTATGTTTTGGGGGAGGTGAGATGAAAGACCACATGTTACAAGAATTATTCTTCTGCTACCCTCAACCTGCCCTAGCCGCCTTGACCAGAAAAGAAAGAAGGAAAAAAAAAATCCATTCCAGCCGCTAAGAAGACTTTAAAGATTTTTGTGTTTTCTCATGCAAGCCTGAGATTGGGCTGCCGATATGCACTGAAGCTTTGTGGGAGGTGGAAGGTGCTGGAACAAAATAAAAGTCACCTCAGAGAAGAATCCCTCCTTAACCACACACCCGCTCTCTTCTGCCTCTGAAGGGCTGCTCCCCCAGGGACAGAAACCCTACAGCTCTCCCCAAACCCTGGGTGTATGCACCCAGGGACAAGATGCAGGTGGACTGGCTTTGGGGATAAAACAGCCTGGTCTGGACAAGCTACGTGAGGGAGACCTAAGGGAACCACCTTTGTTTCTCTTTGTCTTAGCCTGTCTCCCCCACTGCCCTTAGCACTTGGGGACATCTTCCCTCAACAGCTTCCTAGCTCAGCACCTGTTGAGATGACCCAACCAGAGAGAGGGTGTCTATAGGGATCGGCTGCAGGGTTAGGCTGTTTAGGGAATGTCTGTCCCATGTCACCTGCTCAGTGGCTTCCCAGTTAGCACCACACCCATGGGTCAGAGAGGGCAAGCTTCCTGGGCTTCCTGGGAGACACAGCTGAGGATGGTGAGACCAGCACCCGAGCTCTGATCTGGGGAACTCCCAAGTGCTCCTCTCCACCATGGGGATCAATCAGTCCCCAAGATGAGGCTGGCTGCCTGCACCAAGAGCTTAGGCAATAGAATAACAGAAACCTTCCGGAAGCCAGGCATGGTGGTATGCACCTGTAGTCTCGGTGCTTGGGAGGCTGAGGCAGGAGGATTGAGAGTTTGAGGACTGTGAGTTTGAGTTACATAGTGAATCTCTGCTCACCTCCCCAAAGAAAGGAAGAGGAGGGGAGAAGGAAGGAAGGAGAAAGGAAAAAGAAGGAAGGAAGGAAAGAAAGAAGAAATGAAAAAGAAGGGAAGGGAAGGGAGTAAGGAGGGGTGAGGGAGAGGAGAGGTGAGTAGGGAGGGAAGGAGGAAGAGAAGGAAAAGGAAAGGAAGAAAGAAGGAAGCAACAAAAGCAAGCACCACTGGGTCCGTGGGCTATATGGAGTAAGCCAGTGGGTGAAAGCGATGCCAGGCAGGGGTCACCTGGGGAAGGGGAGGCGCTGGCCAGGGATGGTTCCTAACCTGGATGTGGTCACACAAATGCATTCATTGATAAGGACAGTGCTGTCCCATCTCCATGAGCTTGCTTACATAACATGGGTAAATGAAAACATTCCAGGCAATCAGGCCACGCGCAAGGCCTTCCTGTCCTCAGTCTCCTCTGCATCAGTCCATTTGCAACCTTCTGAGGCTGCAGATGTTATTTTTAAAAAAGTTTATTTTGGCTCACATCTAGTGATGGGCCTCTTGCTGACAGTATCCTGGGGCCACACGGAGCCTTCAGGAGACACGGGAGCATGTCCATGTGTGTGCCTCATCTAGACGCTCTCCCTGTTCCCATGATGCCACGGGGATTCAATTCTAGCTCTGCACTGATGGCTTCATGGAACCCGTACCACCTCCCAAGCCCTCACCCCTCTAAATGCCAGGGGCCACCTCACAGTGGGGTTACTTTTCAAATATGAACCTTTCAGTCTATTCAAATCACAGCACCCACCATGGGGTGGACAGGCCCAGGGTAAGTGGTCGGTCCTGTTTAGCAGAGAGATAACCCAAGTCTGAATGGATCAAGCTGCTCACCCCCATCTCACAGTGGCAGTTTGTAGAGCTCTGTCCCAGTCAGCGGGCCCTCCTGAGTGCATGGATGGGTGGCCACAGCAGGAGGGACTGTCCACGGGCTTGAGCCAGACCATGGACGGTGCCCAGCATTGGCAGAGGCTGGAAGGCAGAGTCCAGCCAGGTTAGAAGCGAGGAGGGAGTGAAATAATAACAGCCCAAGGTCAGGGTCTTGGGTCTGTGGTCCAAGAAGGAGGGCAAGGGAAGGGCCTGGGGTTGGATTCTGGTGGCCACTGTTGTAGGCAAAGACATGAGTGAGTTTTCCAACCGCTGTAAAGCTCAGGTGGAGAGAGAACGGTGCCCTCTCTGCTGTGCCATTCCTGGGAGGCTTACCACAGAAGGACAGTGCTTCCTCAAGCCCTGGCTGTAAAGGCTGGACATGGGGAAAGTGACCATCCCCCAACTTAAAGACGTACGCAGATTTCTTTATGTTTTATTTTTATTTTTCTAGGTAGGGTCTCAGTCTAGCCCAGGCTGACCTGGAATTTACTCTACAGTCTCAGTGTGGCCTTGAACTCACAGAGATCCTCCTACCTCTGCCTCCTGAGTGCTGGGGTTAAAGGTGTGGGCCACGACTGGCCTCAGATTTCTCAGAGCAGTTTGTGCTCGGGAGAATGGAACCTCTAGTTGGGCTCAGATGCGGAGGTAAGAGAATTGACATCTGGAAGAGCTTCCTCTCTCAGAGGCAGACTGGGCCTGTGCCCTCCTGGACAAGGACGTGACCGGGAGTCCAGTTCTCTACATTTCCCTTGCCAGGGGGTGGGCTGGCCGATGGATGATGAAGACAGCGTTTGGGGACGGTTCTATTGTACCCAGTGATTACACCCCAGGCGACATCTTCCGTAGCATTATCTCATCTGGAGAGAAGAGCAGGCTTTTTAATAGACAGGCAGGCGGCTTCCACTTAAGGTTATTATAAAGAGAGCGAGCCCAGCCCTTCGCGACATCTAGCCAGTGCCACAAAGTTGCAAAGTAATTAAAGGCTGTTGAGGAATCAGAGGAATTATAATAATTTCAGCCACCGAAAGCCCATGCTCCTGTGCTGTCCCCTCCTGGTAGGAAACGAGGAGGGTCAGGCAGCTGGCAAACACATCAAAACAGCCCATTGTGCTGGGGGTCTCAATGTCATGGGGGCTGTGGGCCTGTCCCCAAGATGTTTTGCCAATACTTATAAGAATAAATGGCAGGGCTGAAACAAAGTCCCTACCACCCTAGGGGACAGGCTGAATGGCGATGTGCTTGCTGGCAGTCCATCCAGAACTGGTTCTGCACCTGCGTCCTGTGTCCCCATGGAGGTCCAGAGTCCCTGATCTTGCAGCTGGGGATTGCAGGAGGCCGGCAGTCATGTCCCCTCCCCAAGCCAGGCTCCAGAGAAACAAGGATCAGCTCCAAATGCCAGGTTCTCAAAACTGCTTTTCTGAGAACCTGCCCAGTCTACCTTGGGTTCTCAGATGTTAGTCCCCCACCAATTGACCTTGGATGAGTCTCTGATATTTCCTGATGTGCTGTCCACCTACAGACGTGTGGTCACTGGACTAAGTCACCCTGACAGCCCCTATGAGCTGGCCTATTGCCAGTTCTCTATGGCTTTAGATCAGTCTTTTCCCCGTGTGTGTGTGTGTGTGTGTGTGTGTGTGTGTGTGTGTGTGTGTGTGTGTGTGTGTGTCTTTGTTGGGGTGTGTGGGGGCACATGCACATGTGAGCACATGTATGTGGAGGTCAGAGGTCAACCCTGGGTATCAATCCTCAGAAAGGTCATCCACTTTTTTAAAAAAATATTTATTTATTTGAAAGAGAAAGAAAGGCAGATACAGAGAGAATGGGCGTGCCAGGGCCTCCAGCCACTACAAATGAACTCCAGACATATGTGCTATCTTGTGTATCTGGCTTTATGTGGGTTCTGGGGAACTGAACTTGGATCCTTCTGCTTTGCAGGCAAAGGCCTTAACCACTAAGCCATCTCTCCAGCCCTCACTCATTGGCCTAGAGCTTGTCAGTCAGGCTAGACTGGCTGGACTGTGAGCAGATATCCTCCCCAGTGCTGGAATGACAGGTGCACACCGCATCTGACTGTGTTACATGAACTCTGGGATTGAACTGGGATCCTCATGCTTGTGAGACAAGCTCTTGACCTCCTAGCCCCGTCATGTTCGCAGTTGTCTTGTCTTCCGTCCCTACTTTCTGAATGTTTCCCATCTGCTTGGACTCTCAGGCTCTGACCCCTGATCCCTGACTCCCATAGCTTTGGAGACCAGTGAGGAGCTCCCTCCACTCCCAAGCAGCCTTCCTGAGTTTGCACAGGCTGTCACAATGACAGTCACAGACAAGGGCCACCCTTGTACCTGAGGACTGCACATACATGCCTCCATGGAGCTTTGACAACTCCATGCTTGCCTGACAGCTTTACAGACACAGACTCTGAGGCTCAGAGAGGCACTCAGCCCCCGCGCCCCCCCAAGTTTGGAATACCATCCTGTATACGTGGCTCTGTCACAGGCTACCCCTGTAGGGTCATGGTCCATGTCAAAGTTGGGCACAGGTTCTCATGACACAGAGAGGCCAAAGCTGTTTTTGTTTGCTGAAGCCTCCCTGGGCCCAGCGTTTCCTAAGCCTGCCCTGCTCAGGCCCCCATACAGGAGAGGATGAGTCAAGTGGCCCACACTCTTCCTCACAATCCTCACCAAGGAGGAAGGTGACTGTCAAAGGGAGAGCCCCAAAAGCACAGATGGACCCCAGGAGCAGAGCACCAGGCCGCGGCATCCTCTCCTTCCATTTTGAGGCTCTTTATTTCATTGGAGAGAGACAATAAAGTCTCCTGGCATGTGCCCAAGCATCCCTAATGCCTGCAAGCTGGCTCCACATGGCCCCTACTTCCTATTTACAGCCGAGGGATTGTAGCCACTGTGAGAGATATAGGGACCCCTGGACTCCCAACTAGATGGAGTCAACTAGAAAACTGATGCAATTGGAACATATCAGCCTTAAAGCCAAATAATTTATTTTTAATGTTTTTATTTATTTGCAAGGAGAGAGAGAGAATGAGAGGGGTTGGGGGCACACTAGGGACCCTTGCCACTGTAAATGAACTCCAGACACATACGCCACTTCTTGCATCTGGCTTTATGTGGGTACTGGGGAACAGAACCCAGGCTATCAGGCTTTGCATGTAAGCACCTTTAATGGCTGAGCCATCTCTTCAACCCCTGAGCCGCACAGGGATGCCAACACAGTTGGTCTTCATTGCAGCAAGCCTACAGTGGGCTCCATGGGAACTCACCACTGGACCTCTCTTCAAACTGTACATGAGGTCTGAGGATAGCCATCAGCCTCTGGGGGAAACTGAAGCACACAGCCAAGAATACCCAGTTCCTTCCTCTTGCTCTGGGCTCAATCAGGGACTCATCCCTGCAACCCATGGTCAATCAGAATTGGGCATGAAAAAGTCACCCAGCAAAGGTACTCAAAGCAAGCAGGGCCTGAGGAAATGGCTTGTGGTTAAAGGCACTAGCTGATCTGGGGTTCAATCCTCAGCCACCCACGTAAATCCAGATAGGTATTCATTTGCAGTGGCAAGAGACCCTGGCGCGCGCGCACACACACACACACACACACACACACACACACACACACACACGCAAATAAACAAATAAATAAGTGGGCAATGTTTAAAGGTCCCTGAAGGTAATGGTCCTAGCTACACACGTGTCTAATTTAGGGCTTCAGAGAAAAGTTGATGAACAAGTTTGTTTCAGCCTCAGTTTCCCTCATCTGCAAAATGCAGAGAATGCCTTTTCCTCCTTGGGAGCTGTCATGAAGACCGAGGAAAGATTCTGAAAGGTCTTGGAGCTTGAAGGGAGAGAAGAGTCAATGAGCCCACGCCCCACATCCCCTTGGCTCAAAGCAGACATTGCCATAGGGCCTCATTGCTACCAGCCCACCACTAACTGTCCTGGCTGCTGCAGGCTCCTGGGAGGTAGGAGGGTCCCAAGGGTTTGTCACAGGGCTGACAGAGGGAGGCAACCAGAGATGGGTGGGTGAGGGTCAGGGGGGTACTTCACAGAGGGGCATAGAGACATTGGCCATCTGGGAGAGCGAGCTGCCTGCTGTGGAGAGCAGGAGTCCGGGCCAAGTTGATTTATTGGTCTCCCTCTCCCAGATCAATAAGCCACTGGTTACAGATGCAGAGAGGGCTGCCGGCGTGGTGGTCCCATGGTATAAATTAATACGGCCTATCAAGGGGCTGCCTTCCTTGGTGTGGGGGAGAGGATAATCTCGTGAGTGGATCAGACATGGGGTGGAGGATGGCAGGCACATGCTAGGGAGGAGCCTTGCCCCCCCCCACCTCTGGCTGCAACCTGAGGACACATTTCATCATTCAGCCTCTGACAGGCACACAGCAGGCATGGAGGGTAGCTGGTGGTACGAATGCCACCCAGTGTGGAGATCCTAAGAAGTTGGCCTTCTTGGTGAAGTCCACCTTCGTGTGCTCTAAGCCTTGTCTATTTCCTTCCCCAGGGCAGAAGTTACAAGGCCTGGGTCCTCCCTGCAGCTCCTCCTCCTGGCCCCATCACCCCCCTAGTTACATCTGGCTCCACGTCTAGAATAGGAACAGTGAGAGTGGACCATCCCAACAGAGGTCTCTCTGTCCATGTAGCAGGAGGTCCAAGGAATGAGTCATTTTCTTCTGTCTTTCTTCAACTATACGGAAAGATGGTATTGCCTGGTGGAACCCAGGGCCAAGAAGCCTGGCCTTCTAGCTTTGAGGCTTAGGCAAGGACCCCAATCCCTTGGGCCCGTCACCTCCTCCCAGACTAAGCCCTCCCTTGTGAGTAGCCTTGTCCCTGCCTCACAACTGGTTACCTGAAGCCACAGCTGATAAGGATCTTTGCAGGACCCAAGAGACCTGGGCCTGGACCCAGGGGGCCTGTGAGGTAGCAGTGGGGACCAACAAGGGAGTATTCCCTCTTCCTGTCGTGCACACATATAACCACTGCTCCTTCCCAATGGGGTCTCTAACTGTGCTTAGAATCCATCTTCTCTGGGGAATTCCAATACATATAAAAAACACTAAAGGATCCCAGGAGGTAGATGATATACAAAGATGCCATATTCTCCTTCACTAATGAACTTCTACATATCCTAACAAGGCCTTGCACATAACCCCCATGTTTGGACCACACTGCTTCCATGATGCTCTACACACACATGACATTTATGCGTCATACTCTGACATTTAATACACTGAGGTACACTTAGACATACTTGTTTCTGCCTTTGTAAAAGTACCTTCCTTGAGGGCAAAGGAATTGGCTTTAATCACCAGCATTTTACTAACTATAGACTGAACCACAAACCAAGCTACGGGCTTCTTCTACCTTCATTACTATAACTATTATAGCACTCCTGAAAGACTGAGGTCATCACTGGTCTTTTAGAGATGAAAACAGAGGTCGGAGCCAGGTCTGGTGGCTAAGGCCTGTCATCCCAGCTACTCAGGAGTCTGAGGCAGGAGGATCATAAGTTAGTTGAAGGCTGGCCTAGATAACTTAATGACACTCTGTCTCAAAATAAAAAGTGGGCTAGGGGCTTGGAGTATGGCTCAGTGGTTAATGGTGCTTGCTTACAAAGCCTGCAGACCCAAGTTCGATTCCCCAGAACCCACATAAGGCCAGACACAAAGTAGCACATGCATCTGTGGTCCCAACAATCCTACCAAAATGGGAAGCAAAGCCACAAGAAGCCAAAGCATCTGCAGTGGTGAGAGACCTTGTCTCAAAGAAGGTGAAGAGAGCATGCCCTCTGACCTCTATGTGTGCACAGTGGCATGCACACACCCCCTCCCCACAAATAAATGAGCAATAAATAAATATATAATAAACGAGTTTGATGTGTGTATCACAGTAGTAGAGCATGTTCAAGGCCTCGGGTTCAGTTTCCAGTAAAGAAGGGGTGGAGGAGAGACAGACGCATAGGCAGGCGTTGACTGAATCATCCCTGTGGCCGAGGAGAGAACTCGAGGGAGGAAAACAGAAGGTAATACCAGAATGCATACTCGGAAAGGTAGGATGAGACCAGATGGGTTAAAAGCCAGAACTGCCCAATAGAGGAGGCTTCACTTGTCCTAACATCAAGGACACGGTGTCCCTGAGACTCCAGAGAACCCTACATTCCTCGATCCAGAAGCCACCACGCCTGTCTGACTTTGAACTTCATACCCACCCTCCTGCACCAACATCCCAGAACCAGGGTCATCTCCGGGGCACCCTGTGGGACCGAGGGCTGGACAGCGCTGAAGGTCAGTGAGGCCGGCCCGAGCTGCACTGCTGGGCATGGACGCAGGCAAACACGTTTGAGCAAATTGGCATGCCATAAAAGTCTATTACAGCAAATCAAACAGCAGTCAGCATGACAGCCATTAGCCTGAAATGAATACACGGGGGCTTAATGAGGTCTGTCGAGGCTGGCTTGGTGAATTAAGTTGCCAATTCTAGCAGGATTCCCCTTTTCTTTACAGACCTGAAAGCATCCACGTTCCCTCGTTAGCGCTTCGACAAGTGAATTGCAGGGCCCTTCGCCCTGATAAAATGGATAATTACATGGAAAGCCGCTTAGCGAGGGGGAGAAGGTGGGCAGGAGGGGAAGCGAGAACAAACAAACCCAAACACACACCTGCCTGCCTTCTCCCCAGTGGGACTGGGGCTGGGCTGGACTCTCAGAGGAGTGGGGAGTGGGACTGGACAAGCTGGGGGTGGGGTGGGCCTGGACTTGAAGTGCCTCCTACACCTGCTGTCCCTCACCTGGGAGACTGGGGTCCCACGTCTCCTGTTGTGAATAGCTGAAGATCCTTATTCAGGTCAGCTACCTTCAGCACTTGTAGGAAACCCCTTGGGTGGTTGCCCTGAAGAGCTCCCCAAACCTGGCTGGTCTCACTGTTCCCAGAGAAGTTCAGTGGTAGAGCGCTCCCCTAAGCATGACCAGGACCCTGGCTTCCATCCCCACCACCACACATAGAAAAGTGGGTTCCTTCAGGATCTTAGTGGATTCATGGTCTATGCAGTGCTGGATGGCTCCTGAGATGGATGGCCCTCCAGCTTCTGCTCGTATGCTTCCAGACACAGGGAACTCAGCACATCTTAGGAAAAGCAGGGTCACTGAGGGTGTGATGACAACATCGCAGTCATCCCACGATCTGCTCCCTGACCTCTGGGCACACAAACCAATTATCATCAGGACCCATGGATGGGGGTTTAGGAAGATAAGGGACTGGGTGAAGTGGCTTCCATGTCCACAGAGGAGCTCAGTGGATGGATGGAGACGGCCTGGGAGCTGCCTGAAGAACACTAGCTGGTGGGTTTCACCCCCAGATCCCAGGCATTGGCCGAGATCAGCTCCCTATTGGGTGACTGCAGGGGACTGGAGCTTGGAGCCTGGTAGTAACAGGTACTAAGTCTTACCCAGATAGTAAGCAACCTATACCCAGGCTCACTTTCCTTCCTCCCACCTCCTCTAGGAAGCCCAGGAGACTTCTCTGGTCATGTTGGCAGTCCAGAGCATTCATGGCCAACCACGTCATCAGCATCCCATGTCCCTCTATCTTGTCTACACCGTCACCTTCTTCACATCCAAGGGTCACTGAGCTCACTTCTCCAGGGACAGCATCTGGAATGCAAGCAGGGAGCCCTAGTCTGCATTCTAGGCCAGCAGCCAGCAGGCTGTCCTGGGCCTTGAGCTGGGGCCTGAGCCAAGGAGCTGGGTTCCAGCTCAGGTGAGCACACCAGGTCCAAGGTGGACCTGGCTAAGCCACCTCAGGTCACGAGTGGATGGGCCACTGTCCAGATGGTATACCATTCTCTGCTGGATCAATCCCAAGCCAGCATCGAGTATCAGGCCCCAGAGGGACCAGGCATGCTTACAAACAGACTGTGTGAGCCCCACAGCCACTCCACCCCACCTTCCTTTCTTCTTATGAGACAAAGAGAGGTACGCCCCCAAGGGGTTAAGGAATATGCCCGAGACTCAGCACCCTGGGAGCCCATTGCCTTGGGTCCTATCACTCTCCACTCCCGCAGCCTCCCAGGATGAGAACCTCACTAGGCTCAAGCAAGGCAGACACTAGACAAACACTTGCTAACTAAACGAACATGGCAGAATCCAAGGGCCTTGAACTCCCAGGGTTCCCACAGGGCTGTCTGCAGCAGGTTCCATCTCTGCAGGAGAAGAAAGGGCTGTCCCCTCCCTCCCCAACTCCTGGAGAGGAGGCACGTGACCGCTTGTCCTCTTACCACTGCTGCCACCAGGGAGGACAGAGGGCAACCAGGCCTGCCAGGACAGCAGCTGAGCAATGGGTCCAAGGCTCATTAACTCCAAACCATGCCCTTGGTTTCCCAGCCCAGGCTTGGAGTGCAGGCTGGCACGTAGAACCCCTTAATTAAATTAAGGACACTTCCAAATGAGTGAGAGCTGGGAGCCAAGCTGCTGTCCTGAGGCACCATGGCCAGAGCTCAGGGCACTGTGCCCCCATGCTTAGGATGGTGGGATTTTCCCTCCTGCTGTCCTGCCTCAGGTGGGGGAGGGACCCAGATACCCCTGGCCAGCTGTGGCTACACAGATGTCCTACCCTCCAACTGGCACATGTGGAGGACCCTTGGCTCACTGCTGTTTAAGAAGGGCCAGTGAGTGGGGTGGGGAGGGTGCACGAGACGAGATCTCTTCATCATTGAGGGAGTCTCAGGGGGTGGGCATCAAAGTCCAAGGTGTGTGACCTTGGACAAGTCTCTTTTATTTCCCAAGCTTCCTCTTTCAGTTCCCTGACTGGTAATATGAAAGGCTTAGGAATCAAATGCCTGATGCCAACCTGTCTTTCTAGAAGATTCTGTCTCTCATCATTCATGGCTACCTCAAAGCTCTGAGGGATGGCCAGTTAGAAGTTCTTGATTCACCCCCATGGGGGTCTTTGCAGAGCTAACTGCCAGCCCATAAGACTATCCTCAGCCACCGTGATGAGGGACAGCAAGCAATGAAAGCCCTGGTCCCATAGGGAGCCTGGAGGCAGCTTATTAACGAACCGTTTGTAATGCAATAATTTGTACTTCTCAATTACCAGCAATGGCTTGATTTCACACGCATGCACTCATACAAAGATAGAGCGCACAGACCAGAGGCTGAGGGGATCACGGACCAGAGCACAAGGCCAGGGACCCGCATGCTCCCTCCTCCCCCAGTCCTGTGGGGGAGCTCTGATTCTGGAGCAAGCAGGCAGGGGAGGAGCCTACCTCCCCTTCCCACCCTGTTCAAGGGCCATACCAGGCTACAGATGCAAAGATCCTGTCCTACGGCTGACTCCAGGTGGAGGAAGTCTCTACCAAAGCAGGCCCTCCTTCAGGCCTGAGGTTCTACCCACCAGCCCATCCACCCTTTCCAGTAACAGGACTGGCCACTCTCCACTATGGGGCCTTATGCTCACCAACCCTGTCCAAGCAGACACAGGGCTGGATTTGTGAGCAGGGGAAGGCCGTGGCTACATGATGCCCAGATAATCTCTGCACACCCCACTCAGCTGGTCTGGGGAGCAGCTGTGACCCCAGTAACCATCCCCACCCCAGGCACACACAGTAGCCCCAATGGCTCCTACCTCAGGGATGCGCACACTGTAGGGCTGGTTATGAAACGTAGGTGCGTTGTCGTTCACGTCCCCAACCTGAATGTTCACCTTGCGGGTGATCACCTGGCGAGAGACGAGCAGCCCTCAGAGCTCTTACCTCCCTCTGGCCTCATCCCACCCATGGGTCCAGAGACCTGCCCAGGCCAGAAACAGTTTTCAGGGGATACTCACCCCTTGGTGGTCACTGACAGAGAACTCCACTGTGAACTCAGACTTGGTCTGAAAGAAGAGAGAGGCACAGAATTACAGAGGATCTGGGGTCCTGAGTCCTGGCCTGGGGCGAGGCTGCAGGGACCCAGAACTTCCCAGGAAGGAGCTCATCTGGGTCTGGTATTCAAAAGTGTCACTAAAGCTGGCACTGCCATTTGCCCTGGTGAAACAGGTATGGGATACAGATCCTTCCTCAAAAAAAAAAAGTGGTACATGAGTCAAGAATCTTGGGTGTTAGTCTTGGCTCCACCTCCAAGACATTTCTGCGGTCCCTTCTAGAAATGCAAGAGGCAAGCCTTGGACTGTGTTCAAACCTTTGCTGAGGACCACTGTGATGGTTAGGTTTTGTTGTCAACTTGGACCTTTTTAATTATCTTGGGTGGATCTCTGAGGATGTTTACAGGAAGGCAGCCTCTCAACAAGGGCAAAATGTAAGGAAGCTAGAAGTAAACATCCCTTCCTGTGTGGGCAGTGCAGGAAGGAAATTCCAGAGACTCAGGAAGCCATTAAGTCTGGGAAAGGGTTGCAAGACCCCACCCTAAGCCTATATAAAGGAGAAGAAATTCTCTCCTTGGCCCTCCTGCCTATTCCCTGTTCTGTGTGTGTGGTGTAGGTGATGGGTTTTTCTCTCTGCTTGGACCTGTGAAAGAGGGCCAGTCTCTTCCACAGTTATGGAACTTCCCCTCAATCTGTAGTTACAAATACTTTCCTCCCCCAAATTGTGCCTGGTTTGAAGATTCATCCCAGCAGCGTGTGGCTGACTGTGACAACCACCATGCTATGAACTCCCATTTTATTAAAAAATACCTTTGGAGGAACATTTGTTAAGGGCTGGCACCTCACACAGTCTGATTCTAGAAAGGATGACCCCGTGGTCACCGTCCCACTTGCTTATCCCATGTGACCCTTGGCTGGGGCCAGCTACCTCCCTCCAAGTATCATGGCACTTATACAGGGCTAACCTCACACAGGAGGAGGCCACTGCAGAGGAAGCACCCCCACCCACCAGAGATAGCCCACCCTGGAAAGGGCTGGGGCAGGGCAGAGAGCGGGGCAAAGTCATACCTCCCTGTCCAGAGGCTGCCGGAGCCACACCACACCGGTGTCAGGCTCCACGGCAAAGAAGCGGGAGGCCTCCTCCCCAGACACGCCAAACACGAGTGGGTCATTGTCCATGTCTCGGGCCAGCAACTGAGTCACAGAGGAACCTGGAATAGCCAAGTAAGAGAGGAGAGAGAAGAGGAGAGGTCAGGCTTGTTCCTTCCCACTCCCAGCAAGGCACAGCCCCCAGCAGACCTCCAGCCATCATTCCAAGAGTCCCTGAGTGTCTTTGATCTGAGACCCAGGCTCTCCAATTCCATCACTGTGTCCCGGGAGTGTAATGGGCAGCAATGACATTTTCAGTTTTAATTTGGAGATTTTTTTCCAAGTGGCTCAGATGAGGGAAAGCACCAATGCTTCAAACTCTAGCCAATTAGTGTAGCTCATCTCCCTCATCACAATGATTGGCCCAGGGACGAGCATGTGACCCAACTGGCTAATCAAAGTCAACCCTGAGACTTTTGTTCAGCTCCAGGGAAAGAACTCTTACTCCACTGGGTGGCTGACTGGCCCAGCTGGCAGCCATCTTGGCACCACACAGGAAGGGCTTGCCTTAGACTGACAAGAAGGTAAACAGAGTCCCTGGTGCCCAGCAGGGATGGTGATTCCTGGGGACTGAGGGTACACAGCCAGCTATGTGTGATACTGGGGTCCTCTAGCCTTCTGGACTATAGGAACAAAAGGCCACACCTCCCCACCTTTTCTCTTTTCTACTTTCATGAAATTGGACTTCTATCTTTTGCAAATAGAATCATCTTTTCTAATTCACAAAATAGTTCACCTCCACACTGGAATACACAGAGGCTAAAAAGCTTAGCCTTAAAGTGGTCAATCCATCCAGAAGTGTGTGACAGGGTCTGGCTTCTGTCCCTAAGAAGAGGATTTGGGGGGGGGCTGGGAAGATGGCTCAGTGGGTAAAGTGTGAAGACTGAGTTTGGATCCCCAGAATCCACTTAGAACTAGACATATGTTAACAAATCCAGGAAATTCTAGGCAGATTGGGACAGCTGGTCATGTTAGCTCCGTAAATCCCCAGGAGCTGAGTGCACAGAGTGGAGGCTTCTGAAGGGAAGTTCTAGCATTTTCTGCTGGTTCTCAAAGGGGCAGTTAGATCAGAGCCATGGCTCAAGAACCCCCTTCCTTCAAAGGGCTCAGCTTATCCTGCAAAAATGGGGCAGATACTATCTCTTCTCCAAATATTCTCCTATTAACCCCAATAGTTCCGAAGACCAAGCAAGAGAGGGAGGGGGAGGGAAGGACTGAATGCTTGGGGACTCTTATCTGGAAGAGAAGGCTCATGAGCTTTTCTAGGTGACCTTGTAAGGGCACTTCTGACCTGACCATGAGCGCTAACGCTGGCAAGCTGTGAGCAGAGGCAGGCAGGGAGCTCCGGGACCTCCAGGCCCTGGACCGCATGGCTGTGTGCATCGGCCTTCGAAATCAACAATGAGCTGCTCACAGCCTTGGCAATGCTGGAATCCACAGCCCAGGCTCTCAAGGCCCAGGGTCCACCTCTGGATTCAGGATCCAGGACTATAGGCACAGAAGGCTCCTGGACACGCTCCTCATCAGCCCTGCCTAGGAGCCCAAAATGCAGAAAAGGTGGGTCCTGGTTATTCTTTGGGGTTCTCCGCATACATCAGACTCTCAGCCCAACCTTTCCTCTTTCAGAGAGCTGGAGGCAGCGTCCTGTGCACGAGAAGTGAAGACCTCAAACCCATCTCCAAATGCCCGTATGTCCAGCTCCATGCTCTGTTCTTCCTAGGTGGGAAGGACAGGGTAGGTGGAAGTAATAGGGAAGTCAGCACACCTTCCCAAAGGTGTACAATCCAAACGGCTAAGACTGGGAACGGATCACGTGGTATGCTTTATTGTCACAACTTTTTACATGTGTGTATGCCTGTGTGTATGTGTGTTACGTGGGGAAGGGGTCCACATGTTTGCACATTCATTGAGAGGTGAGAGGTCAAGTTGGGGATCTTTTTTCTCCTTAGTTTTTTTCAGACAGGATCTCTTACAGAACCCAGCACGGGATCCTGTCTCTGGCACTGGGATTATGGGCATGTGCCTCTACACCCAGCTTTTATGTGGGTGCCGGGACTCCGAACTCAGGTCCTCATGCTTGCCCAGCAAGTGTTTTTCCCACTGAGCCATCTCCTGAGGCCCTACTTTTAAAGCTAGAACCCACCAACACCGTGAAAGTTTCTAGCTTCCCACCCCTGGCTTCTTCAAGTGTATATTGTCTCTCCATTGTCAAGTTCAGAAAACACCAAGCTACTTCCAGGGATCTTGAATGGATTCCCCAGGGGGTTCTGGGACCCCCCCCAGTGTGGCCTGCTTGTACAATGATAACCATGGACCACATAACTTGCCTTCCTGCCTCCTTGGAGGAAGTGAGGCCAACCTGTGGCTGGACAAGGGGAATCCGGCCCTAGCGCCAAGGTCATGTGATACAGTCCTATATCCCAAATGGCTCTCCAAGGCCTGACACTTGGGTCCTCCCAAAGAGGGGGGCACTGAGCAGGACAGGGACGGGGCCATCAGCTGCTGTCACCCACCCTGTAATTTCCTGGACTTTTATCCATTTTCCCCTCAATTATGTGCTGCTCAAAATGGTCTTTTTTGGCTTCCTCACGGGCTCTCGCCTGCTCACGCCTTCTTTGTGTCCCAGGTAATTGCTAGTGACCTTTTCTAAGTGTACTAATTAAAGGTGCCGATTTAATATTATATTTAAGACAAGACGCCCCGCAATTTTCCAGCTAAGCACAGACGCCCCCGCCCGGCACTCTCGGCGGCTCTGCAGAGGTGGCCATCGCTGGATTCTCAGAGAAACAGCCTCACTTCCCCACCAGTGACCTCTGGTCACATCGTGCCTTTAGAAATGAGCCCAGTCTGTGGTGCTCAGCTTCAGCCCAGTACCCCCAGCTGTCTCCCCAGGAGCACCATCCCTGCCTGGGAAACTCTGGGGTTCACAGGCTCCAAGCACCTGACATTTTAGGGCTGCAAAATATCAGAAGTGCTTTTTATTATTTTAATTAATTTTTTTTTGTTTTTTCAAGATAGGGTCTCACTGTAGCCCAGGCTGACCTGGAATTCACTGTGTAATCTCAGGGTGGCCTCAAATTCACAGTGCTCCTCCTTCCTCTGCCTCCCAAGCGCTGGGATTAAGGACATGTATGTCTGAAGTGCTTTTTAAATAAAATTCTGGTGGGTTTGGGAGGGAGGTGGCTCTGTTGGTAGCATTCGTGTCTAGCATGTAGGAAGCCTTGGGTTTGATCCCCAGCACTGTATAAATTGGGTATAATGGTGTGTATCTGCCACCCCAGCACTCAGGAGGTAGAGGCAGGAGGATCAGAAGTTCAAGGTCATCCTCAGCTAGATTGTGAGTTTGACGTTAGCTTGGGCTACATGAGATTGTTTCTCAAAAACAGATAACAACAAAATTATGGTAAAGTACACATCACATGAAATTAGCCAGCTTCCCCATTCCAAGTGTACAGTTCAGTGTTTTTTGATGCATTCACAATGCCCACCACCCAGGGTCAGTTTCCAGTTCCACAACTCATCCATCATCCCCAGAGGAAACCCATGTACATCACAGTCACTCCTTGTGGCCTTCCTCCAGCCCCTGGTCACCACTAACCTCTGTAATTTACCTATTCTGGATATTTCATAGCAGCAGAATTACATAATCAGTTGTCTCTTGGGTCTGACTTCTTACCCCTACCTTCATATGTTCAGGTTTAGCCATGTTATTGTATATTAGAAAATCCATCCTCTCTCTCTCTCTCTCTCTCTCTCTCTCTCTCTCTCTCTCTCTCTCTCTCTCTCTCTCTCTCTCTCTCTGTTGTGGTGTGCACACCTGCACATGTGGAGGCAGGTGTCAACATCAGGTCTCTCCCTCTGTAGGTCTCCACCTTATGAAGACAATGGTGTGCCCATTCTCTTTGTCTGTGTCTTCTATCTCTTTCTGCTTGCAAATAAATAAATAAAATTATACGTAAAAGAAAGAAGTCACAAGGACTGACAATTGGAGGTCAGGTGGGTGGGTCCCCAGTGAACCCCCGGAGCTCACTAATTCAGCCAATCTAGCTGACTCCCAGGGATCTGCCTGTCTCTGCTTCCTGGGTGTTAGGATTATGGGCATATATCACCATACCTGGTATTTACAGGGGTACATCACTATACCTGGCATTTACATGGGTGCTTGGGATCTGAACTCAGGTCCCCATGCCTTCATGGCAAGCACTTTACTGACTGAGCCCTCCCCCAGGCTCCACTTTCAATGGCTGAGTAATAGTCTCTGTGGACATAACACATCTTGTTGACATTTCCCTACATCGACAGATGTTTGGCTTATTCCCCCTTTGGGCTATTGTGAACAATGCTGCTATGAACATTTGTGTACTGCTTCGAAGATTTGTTTTGTTTATATACTCAGGAATAGAAACGCTGGGTCACAAGGTCCTTCTATGTTTAACTTATTAAGGAACCTTCGGATGGTTCTGCACAGCGGCTGTACCATTTTACATTGCTGTCAGCAGCGGACGAGGCTGGGGCTCCTTTTAAAAAAAACTTTTTATTTGCATGCGCAGGTGTGTGTGTAGGTGGCACCAGGGCCTTTGAACTCCAGACACATGTACTTTAGAAAAGAACTAGTAAGCAGAGAGATTAGAGAAAGAGAGAGAGAGAAAGAGAGAAGGAGAGAGAGAGAATGTAATGGTTGCACCAGGACTTCTGGCTGCTGCAAGTGAACCCCAGATGTATGCACCACTTTGTGCATCTGGCTTTATGTGGATGCTGGGGAATAGAACCTTGGACAGCAGGCTTTGCAAGCAAGTGCCTTTAACCACTGATCCATCTCCCCAGCCCCACAGGTGCTTTATACATATACATACCCATATACATATACATATACATATACATACATACATACATATCTGGCTTTACATGAGTACTGGAGAATGAAACCTGGGCCAACAGGCTTCACAAGCAAGCACCTTTAATGACAGCCATCTCCTCAGCCCTGGAGTTCATTTTGGGCACACCAAATGGGCACAAATGGGCACACCAGGGCCTCCAGTCACTGCAAATGGACACCAGAGTCATGCGCCACTTTGTGCATCTGGCTTTGCGTGGGTACTGGAGAATTGAACCCAGATTGTTAGGCTTTGCAGGCCAGCACCTTAACTGCTGAGCCATCTCTCCAGCCTCCTTGTGACTTCTTGTCAAAGTTGGCTCCTGCCATGCATAGGCTGGTCCAGAAGGGCCAAAGAGAATGAATAGGTCCCCGTGGCGGGGCTCAGTGATTGGCTGTTTAGAGGAAGATGAGAGGTGGCAGATGCAGGTCCCAGTTCCCTGAGACCTCAAGGGACAGCTCAGAGGCCTGTATTCTACACCAGCTCCCGAGTTCCCCAAGGGTATTGGTCTCCAGTCACCAGCAGCAATGACTTGGTTTGAATGTTTCCCCAAAATCTCATGTGTTAGAAACCATCTCCAAGTTCGTAAGTATTGTATTTGGAGGCAGACCTTTAGGAAATGAGGCTGGGGCCCTTGCATAGGCATCAGTGACGACATCAGAAGAAGAGTCCTGAGCTCACATGCTTGTTCTGTCTCACCCTGGGATACCCTTGACATGTTAGGATGGCCCTCACCAGATGCTGGCACCATGCACTTGAACTCCAGTCTCCAGAACTGTGAGCTAAAGGAACCTCTCTGTTCTTTATAAATTAACCAGTCTGTGGTATTCTGTTATAGAAGTAGGAAGTCCTTCCTTGTCTCATGTCCTCAGCCGCTCCTGGGTCTCCTGGGATCTCCTCCCCAGTCAGTCACCCTCCCTTAAGTCCTCATTACAGAGCCTATATTTAAGGAAACCTAAATCAGACACCCTCCCCCCCAAGACTATGCATCGGAATCCCTGGTAGAAGCTTGTTACAATACATACTCTCAGACCCTGTATGTTCAGCTGATTGTTGGGGTGCCAAGGGTGTGAACCCCTAGACAGCAGCCCTCACTCTCCCAGGAGGAGACTGATGATCAGCCAGGTGTGGAAGTCCCTGGCTGGTTTATAGCAGGTCCATATTCAAATATTTAACAATGAGCAGAGAACAGGCGTCTACCAATCAGAGAGGACGCTGGCCATAAACAACCAGCTTGCTGAGTGCTGCCTGGAAGTCAGCCTGGTTTATGGCTCCTGCTTTCAATGCAGAGAGAGCTCCTCCAGTCCTGGCATGATTTAAGGGCGTGGGCTCAGGGCTCCTAGCTCAACCAGGGGAAGGGACATCCCTCTGGGCTAGCCCCCTCTACTCTGTGCTTAGCCAACCCAGGCTGGGGATCCAGCCTGACCTCATGGATGGGAACAGAATATTGAAGACGGAAGTACTTAGATCTTTGCATATCCATGTACAGCACAGCTCATGTGGCCATTGCGGATGGTGGATAAACAAAACAGAGTGGCTGGTTTAGGCCTAAGAGGGAAGAAAATTCTCACATCTATGACAACACGGATGGACCTAGAAACACTAGGCTAGATGGAATCAGGCAATCTCAGCATGACAGGCTACATTCAGGAGGTACCTCAAGTGACATTCGTACAGACAGGAAGTAGACTGGTATTGTCAGGGGGCAGGGAGGGTGGAGTGGGGGGTTATTGTTTAATGGATGCAGGGTTTCCATTTTCAAGATAAGAAGCGCTCTAGAGATTGGTTACAGAACATTGTAGATGTTTATCGCTACTGAGCTGTAGGCTTAAAATTGGTTAGGATGAGGTAGGGTCTTGCTCTAGCCCAGGCTGACCTGGAATTCACTATTAAGTCTCAAGGCGACCCTTCTATCACTGCTTTCCAAGTGCTGGGATTAAAGGCATGCACCACCATGCCTGGCTAAGATGATGCATTTTATGTTACACATGCTTTAAAGTTTTTAACTAAAACAATCCCAGAGGCCTTAGTGATCCACGCCAACATTATACATCCCGTGGGGTCATGCATGTTCTTCTGGACCCATGGCCTTGTGACTGCCCCCAAGTGGGCCATGACCATGGCTGGCTGAGGGTCTGCGCTCTGGCTGTTTCTCCTGGGAATGTTGCTGTCCCAGGTCACCACATGCCAGCCGTCTGAGTGTTTACCCATCAGCAACAGTCACCACCTCAAGGCCCTCCTCAAATAGTCAGCCAGTAGGTCTGTCCAAAGAGACACCCCATCACTTTCTCCCCACCCAAGTTACACCCCCCATCAGTCAAATCTGAACCAACCTGTGTCACAGGACTTACGGATCACGTGCCTCAGCTGCATTCCTGTCAGCTCTGTGGTATGGCAAGTTGAAAGCAGTAAGCGATTAGTGCCAGCTTCATCAGACCCTCACCTGCGACCTCAGGTATCTCTGTGCCAGCTGTATGCAATGGCACATGGCCTCGGGGGGTACATAAAGTATGTACACAGGGTCACCAATCAAGGGACAATGAGTCCTGCTCACCCCGAGGCTGACAGAAGGCCATCTGTAGGGGAAATCCCGACATAGGGAGTTCCAGGCAGGCACCGGAAGGTTGTCATCCAGGGTAGGATGAGATTTTGGGGTGGTGTGGCTGATCTGGGATCCCCATGCTGTGTAAATAGGCCCTCATTCAGAGCCTGAGGGAGGAACACCTAAAAAGATAATCTGGACATCTTGAAGAGGCCATCACTGAGGATGGATGAGTCCTTACAAATTACCCCTTACCCTGCTCTGTAAGTAACCCCCTTAAACCATTGGTCCATTAAAACTGGTATTGGTGCAACCGTACCTTGGTCTGTCATTTGAGCCATATCTGGTGTGTTTGAGTCTTTCAGGGGGGGGGGAGGTTCCTGAACAGCCTGGCTGTCCCATTCCCCGTGGTGTCCCTCGTCCCCACAGGGGACTGGCATCCCAGAGTCTCTCCATAAAGAAAAGAATGAGCCCTGCGAAGTACAGGAGTGATCCCTGAAAGCCGTGTGGACCTCTGAGCCGTGGAGGAACGTAGAGCCAGTTAATTCTTAATTATTGCACTAATGGACAGGAGAGAGCAAGGCTAATCACACTTTATAAGACCCAAATCAGCTGCACTTGACTTTGGACACAGGTGGAATCAGAATTGGACACTGGCTGGGGGCCTTGTATTCTCCCCTGGGAGTGTCATCTCTCCTAATTGCCAGACCCCCCTCTGCTGGAGCCATGCATTCCACTCCATGGATAGGAATCTTCTCAGCAGGCAAATAAAGTCCCTGGGAGACACAGGTTTGGGGACACATCCTTCCCAGCTTCTGTAGCCAAGTCTGCCTTCCAGGCAAGGAATGGACAATCCCAGCTTCCCAAGGCCCCGCTGGGCCCCTGCTGACCGCAGATGACTGTGATCACGATCCCTGTTGTTACTGCACCCAAGGGAAGGGCTGCAACTGGTGCATCGCATAGCTCCTGGGGAGCCCTGGGTCTCTCAGTCTGGTGAAAGGAGGGCTTGAAACTCAGGCCTGGCAGTGGCAGGCTGTTTGGGATGTTTGTCTGAAGTCTGCATGAGTTCCCAAACGTGGGGTGTAAGCTACAGAATGAAGTAGGGGTGAGCAGACCTTAGCTTTCGTCAAAGCCATTCATGCATCACACACCACCCACCGATCCCATGGCATTCCAACCAGGTTAATTCCCATGATGTCCAGTGCTCTTCCCAAAGTGGACACAACCTCTCAGCCACTCCCATTCCCAGTGCTGCCAGCCCTCAAGCACACCCAGGTCTGGCACTCCCCTAAATGCCTCCCAGATCCCAGGCTGCCTCCCTGTGTGCCCAGACACACCTTCAACCATGATGCTCTACCCCTTTATGCTTCTAGAACAATAGCTGTCACCTCTGTACAGCAGGCAAAAGGTCATCATCCCTTGAAGGTGGAAGTGGAGAATGGTACTCTGGGATACCTTAGCCATGTCCCTTCCTTTCCTCACCTCTCTCATAACCATTATTCCTTTAGGGGCCAGGGAGCTAGCCAATCATAGCTCTTTCCCAGGCAGACATCACTAATCAATCACAGCATACTAAAGCCAGCACCAGCATCCTTCACAACATGGAGCCACTATAATCAATCTTAAAAGACTATGTTTAATCCCAGGACTTTGGAGGTAGAGGTAGGAGGGTCACTATGCATTCAAGGCCAACCTGAGACTACATAGTGAATTTCAGATCAGCCTGGGCTAGAGCGAGACTCTACCTTGAGAAACCAAAAAATAAAAAATAAAATAAAATAAATCAAGACTATGAAAGCCAGTCTCTTGCAACGTATGACCCAAAAGGACTTTACACAGCTGTGAAGTGCTGTCCCTCCCCATCCAGGGGCCAAGGATGGAGCTATTTGTCCCTATCAGGCTAACAGCAATTAGGAGGGACAGGCTTAGGCTTGGAGTCTGTGGGCCAGCTCAGAAATGAGGCCTGGTTATGTCTGAAAGGAGAGTCTAGCAGACTCCTCTCATCTCATCTCATAGAAGGAAAAGCCAGCGTCCTTACTAGGGATGTTTGTCTGCATGGCGCAGACCCTAGTCCGAATTCCAAGGTCATGGGCAATAACCCTAGGGGCCATCTGAGAGTAGCCACTTCATTTCTGTCCCCACTGGCCATCAGGCCTGCTGAATACCCCCACCCCAGCAGGAGGGAATCCAGCCCTGCTCTTGGTCTAGCCTTGATTTCTGCCAGAGCCAGGGATCCTGCCTGCCCCTCTAATGGAACAGGACACTCCAGAGCTGGCTGGCCTTGCACTTGCGTTCTCATTTGTCTCGCTCTGGAATCCTCTAGAATCTGACAGGCCACTAAGTGCCTTGACTTCTGGGAAAACCTCATTGGTCTTAGCTTTCCCTCAGCCACATTGGTCTTCCTCACTATCTCACCAGGTTCTGATTTTGGTTTGACTTCAGGGACTTTGTTTTATCCTTGGCAAGGGTGGGGGGTGCTGAGCCTGGACCTCCCTCTTCCCAAGCAGGTGTCCTCCCAGACTCCCTCACTGGCAGTCCTCACTCCCCACAGGAACCTTCACCCCAGGGAATAGGAATCAGTCTTCCAGAACCTCAAACCATCTCCACTCCAGGAAGCCCTCCTGAAACTCTGCCCACTTGCATTCAGGTCTCGCTGCATCCAGGGAAGGAAGCCTGTGCTCATTAGACAAGCCTCTGCCAGGCACCATGCTCCAGAACATTGTTCCTTCTCACAATGACCCTGCATGGGGAGGTCAGCATGCCTGCCACTCAGGTTGAGAAAACTGAAGCTCAGAGATGTGAAGTGACACACCCAAGGTCACACAGCTATGATGCAGCAGAAGCAGGGTCTAAACCCAAGCCTGATTCCACCACTCCTGAAGCTTTTAAAAATATATATATTTATATTTACTTGCAAGCAGAGAGAGAAGAGATACAGACCTCCAGCCACTGCAAATGAACTTCAGATGCATGTTCCACTTTGTGCATCTGGCTTTACGTGGGTACTGGGGAATCGAACTTGAATCGTTAGGCTTTGTGGGCAAGCACCTTAACTGCTGAGCTATCCTTCCAGTCCTCCTGTATCTTTTCTCACAAAACCTTTGATCCAAGCACAAATTCCAGTAGCCTTCTTCTCCCTTCACATTGACTGACCCCAGGGGGAGCCTCCAGGTTACCTTGCAGGTAAAACCCTAGATGTGGGGTGAGCTTCAGGGTAGGGCTTCTGTGCACTGTTCTGCCCTTCAGTGGCTCACCAATGGGCCTGGAGAAAAGTCATTCCTTCTGGAGAGTCAGGGGGCTGCAGCTCACCTAGGTGCATGGTGTCTAGAGGGATGGGAGGTGGGGAATGGTCAGTTCAGGGAGGAAGGCACAGTTCTAGGTGAACTCCACAGGTCTGATGTCAGGGAGGAAGAAGTGTAGTGTAGATACATTTAAATGCAAAACTCCAAGAGGAAAGCCCAGGCAGGGGCCTGACCTTGACCTGGGAAACGGGAACTCCTCTGCTTCTAGCACCTTGAAGAGAATCAGAGCCCTCACAGGAGGGTTCTAAATGTTGACAAATCTACACTTACAGCAGCACTGTTGGTCACGGGTTGTGCAAGGCAGGTGCTCCACATTGGGGATCCGGAGGCAAGGAGGACCTGACTGTACTCCCAGGAATGACCATTTTGGGCTGTGATGCTCAGGAAACAAGACCTGGGGTTGGCAGCCAAGGTCTAAGGGAAACTGGGCTCCCCCAACTCCCCCTTCAACAACAGCAGCTTAAGCATGATCTGGCCATGAAGAAAAAAGTTCTAGAATATTCTCTCTGACCTTCCTGAGTCCTTGCTGCAGTTCCCAGGCCTTGGGGATGAGGTGGGAGTGGAGGGGGGCTGGAGTCCTTTCTTAAGACCAAGCAGTAGTCACTTGATTTAATAACGGTGATAAGAGTGGTGTCTTTTTTTCCCTTCTCCTGAAACTTTTCAATTCATTGAACTGTTCAATTAACTTTACAAAAGGAAATGTGGAAAAATGATGGCAAATTGAACTTGACATTATCATTAAAATAAACAGAGCAGTGATAGTCCAAACTCTGGTGGGTGGGTGGGTGTGGATGGCTCCGTCCTAAAGCTCAGAACCTGTCCAACTGCCCCTCCTGGAGCTCAAAGCCCCCAGTCCCACTGCCCGGGACTGGGACTACAGGGTCTGGGGGAATGGGAGTGGGGGGTGGGGAGAGCATCTTCCAGGGAGGGCCAAACCAGCTGTACCTCAGGCTAAGTCCAGAAGATTCTCTGTAGAGAGAACTGACTGGCTTCTAGAAAGAAAAGCCACATATCCCAACGCCTGCCAGGTGGTCACCTAGGGCTCTGTGGGTGCTGGGTCCTTCTGGCTTCAGGACAAATCAGAGAGACTGACAGAGAATGACCTCTCCTTCCAGTGATGAAGTTCCAACTCACTCCCATATCCAAACCATCCAGAACTCTCAAACAATGTCTGTGCTGTGACTCACAACCCCAAGGTGTGATTCATGGAGCTGAGCCCAGCTCAGGCTTTGAAGAGATTCAAAATCTCCAGATACTTCTACAGGACAAGCCAGGCTAGGGTCACCCCTTAGATGACCTTTCCATTTGGTCAACGGAGAGGCCAGCTTCCCAAGAGCCTTCACACCCTTAAACATATGAGTCCCTAGCAGAGCACCTTCAGGCCAATCTATAGACAAGGCAATATATATAGATGTATATATTATGTATATATGTGTGTGTATGTATGTTTGTGTGCAATATATATGTATATGTGTAGATAGATAGCCCTTATTGTGTTCAAAATTTTCCAAATAGCAACATATATTTTTTAAAAGAAGATAATTTGTGGCTTTCAAGCAGTGAATCTCAACCCGATTTCATATTACTATCACCTGGGGGGTGTTCTCAGTGAGGAGGGCCGGGTCCCACCCACCAAGGAACCCACGGGAACTAACTGGTCTAGTGCGTTCAGTGCGCCCAGGTGCTACAATATGCAGTCAGTTCACGTTCAGTTAAAGCAGCGAGCGATTCTCTGCTAGAAGCGAGTGTCAGCTTCCCAAGGAGAGCGTGTGTAAGGGTGGACGTGTGGGCCTCGAACAAACTCCCAGGCCATGCTAATGCTACTGGTTCTAAGAACCCCTGAGAAGGGGTTGAACGTCCATGGGCTCAGGGCCCAGATATTTAAACTCCTCTGTGAAGGTAATCTGGTTCTAGGATCTGTGGACCTTAGGGGAAAGAAACCCTTCTGGATATTCTTGTCCAGCCCTCACCAGAGGGCCAACCAGGACTTCTTTTTTTCTTGTTTGTTTGCAAGCAGAGAGAAATAGAACAGAGAAAGAGAAAGAGAGAGAGAGAAAGAGACAGGAGAGAGAGAGAATGGGCGCACCAGGGCCTCCAGCCACTGCAAACAAACTCTGGGTGCATGCTCCATTGTGCATCTGGTTTTATGTGGGTACTGGGGAATTGAACCTTGGTTGTTAGGCTTTGCAGGCAAGTGTCTTAACCACTGAGCAATCTTTCCAGCCCTCAACCAGGACTTCTTGTCACCTTTTGCAGCAGGATAAGAAACAAGACAGGTGCACCGAGAAGCAGGTGGGAAGACATCTTAGCCCTTCCCCCCACCAAGGAGACAGAGAAAAGCCCCCCCCCCAGAAATCACCTCCTCGTGGAGGAGACTCGTAATTACCCACGACGATCATGGCACCATTCATTCTGCCCTAAAATTAATACATCACGTTGAGAATGATCTCGGACTAATTTATCACAAGATTTATGAAACTCGCACTTTTTCTAATGAGATTTATGCAAATGCCTCTCTTGCTGCTGTTTGTGTTTTTAAAAGTTTTGACAGGGAAGGGAGGAGCCAGTGTAGTTGGCCAAAATCCTGGCCTCCTATGTGGAGCTCCTCAGTCCTGCCACATGCTGGCCTACATGTTTATCTATCTGTGCATGGGACCCCCAGGGCCCTAGCTGGGCTCACCTGATGCTCAGGTGTGAGCCATTACAGGTGGGAGGCTGGGTCTCTCACCCAGTTGGACACCTTCCAGGTGTTGGGTCTCCAGGG
>PVHP010007695.1:0-55825 GCA_004024765.1 Zapus hudsonius | reverse complement strand
CTCTCTCTCTCTCTCTCTCTCTCTCTCTCTCTCTCTGTATCTCTGCTTGAAAATGAATAAATAAAATATTTAAAAAATTATAAAAAAGAGAAAAATTGAAGGACTCAAAGATGAAAGGGTCAAATTACCTTTTCTTTAAATAATGGAAGATGTGAACTTTGGAGTTAGAAGGCAGATTAGAAGTGGCCTCTGTGTAGCTGGTAAAGGAGAATAGAGACGGAAGCTCAGGTTCTCCATGAGGGCTGTGGAATGGACAGTCCTAGAAGGCGCCATCCCCACCTCATCCTGGGACCTCAATGACACAGGAACAAAAGCTGTGCCACTGAGCTTGGAGCAGTCACTCTGACTGGGCGTTGTCAGGCAGAAAAAAAGCAGAAGAAACCACCCAGTGACAGAAATACTACAGCCAGAAAGGGTACCATGAAAGGGAAGGAACAGATTTCCAGGGCAGGAGAAACAGAGTAATTGATTACATGTGACAAGAAAGCAGAAGAGGGGTTACCGAGAGGGAAGGAGACTAGCAAGAGGGGGGGCAGTCTATGAAAATGCCATAAGGAAACTCGTTGCTTCCTATGCTAACAACAAAAGTAAAAGTAAATAACTAAACAATGGAAGATGTGTGAATTTTGGACTGTTAGGTATGGGACCTAGAAAGGAATGGGGTCTGAACTGATCTTTGCTCATACAATGTATATAATTATTCATAATAAAGATATTTTAAAAAGAGGAAAAGATGTCAGAGAGGGTTAATAGGCTGAGAAATTTAGAGCTACAGTCAGAAATTTTAGAAGAGTGGCAATTCTGAATAAAATTGCAGCATTCCTTACTTTCAATGTGTGCCTTTACTGAAATATTTAAATTTTATAGTAATATATATAACTCTTACAATTAGAAAAAGGAACAAGATTTAGAGATGCAATGAATGGTAGCATTAGATTTTCTGTATTGAGTCAAGATAATCAGTTAACAGATCCCCAAAGTATGACATATGTTATTGCATACTATTTTCAATATTTATTTGTTATCTGAATAAGAAGTTTTATTTGGCAAGCAAGAGTTTGTATTCTTTGTATGGGACATCATTCTGATTATTTCTAGGTTGATAAAGGAACATTCCTCCTTGGCAGGGAAAATAGTTCCCTAAATATCTATATGATGTAATTCATTAGAAAACACTCTCCTAAAATGAGGGTATTGAAGTTAATCATCTATTCTTTTCTTTCTCTGAATAGTGTTTTTGGTATTATTTGAAGCACAATTTGCTTAATTCGGTTCTATGCTTAATAATTTCCAAAATAACTGATTAATCCTGGCAAAAATTTGACAAGAAGGATTTGGCAGAATGAATTGTTATCTTTTATTCCCTCTTTACTAGCTTTCCCTTTGGTCTAACTAAGAAATCAGAAAGCAAAAATTGAAAAAAAGAAGACAAACTATCCTTTGTGACAAAATTATGATAAAAACAAAACAATACAAAATGATGGTAAAAATAAAATGCTTACATCTAGTCCCAGAATATTATAAAATCATGCAAAATTCTGAGAACTAATATGATTTTCTCTCTCCCGCATTGGTGCAGACTAGCTGTGGTCTTGCTGGCCAGTTTACTAAGAGAATTTACTTAAGTCATTGAACCATGTGGTCCAGGATTTGCTGTCATGAGATGAACACCATGATTCCTCAGCTTCCTGTACTCAGGATGGCAAATAGCTTCATTTACGGTGTAACAGTGCTAAGATGCTGTTGGCTGCTTAGACCCTATAACAAATAGACTAAAGGTGATTATAGTCATGTCTGCCATGGGCAGATGAAGTGTCATTGATCTAGAAACTGAGGGGGGAAATAGAAGAGCCTTTCTCCTGGAGCTGGAAGGCAAGGGAGGTTCATGGGTGGGAAGAGGAGGTGATGGGAAGTCTACTTGTGGATTTTGAATGAAGACCTCAAAGATGGATAGAACGAAACACTAACAGATAATGAATAGAGGCTAAATAAGGTGAATGGATTACTGCCATGTCCAAGGACATGTTTCCCTAATATTTACTGAGATAGTACACTAATCAAAAGCTCAGAGATCATGTTCCATATTTATTTTTCTTGGGGCAAATTCCTCTTAGGTAATGCATATTTTGGCTGCTATTCACTGTGTATGTCCAACTCAGACTTTAGCAGTTCTCAGCAGTTCTCAGCTCATGGTGGATCTTTGAGCATCAGTTATACAAGATGTACCATGTAAATTTGTGGTCCAAATGACAAAGGAGTCCCTGTCTAGGGTCAAAAGGCACAGATACAGAATTCCTTTATTTTTATTGCAACTCTGGGGGAAACACAATGCTTTAATTTGGCCTTGTAACAAAGGTATGGTTGAGAGTCAAAGCAATGTTATGGGCAATCTTAAAATAGGTTTATATAATAATTAGCACAGGCACACATGAAACAAATTTCAATATATGCTTTATAGTTGTGTTTCTCATTAATCAAGAATTCCACGACTCAGCATTTTTATATATAGTTCCCAAGAGATAAGATTCTAACAGCTCTGCTTTCATGGGGCAGTATCTTCTTGAGCTTTACTTTAATATTTTACTGACAACTTCCAGCAATACAGACAATATACCATGATCACAATTCCTTCCACCATCCTCTCTTTCCCTCCCAAACCCCCCTCCACTGAATCCCTTCTTTCCAACTAGTCTCTCTTCTATTTGATGTCATTATTTTTTTCTTCCTATTATGTAGGTCTTGTGTAGGTGGCATTAGCCACTGAGAGGTCATGAATATCAAGGATAGTTTGTATCTGGAAGATAGCATTTAAACACTTGTTGAGTTTTATGCTTATTCTTCCTGTACAGGTCATAGGAATTCTCCTTATGATTGGGCAGAAACAGATCTCACTGTGGGACCACTCCAAGTCTGTATAGCTAGAAACACATTCTAATCACACAGCCAACCAAGCAAACAAGGGCTCTAGGGCTTCACAGTGTAAATTCTGCTTAACAGTATTAATTTATCTTTCAATAGCATGACAGAGTATAGCAAAGAGAATCACACACATGGATTACTCTGTGCAAAGTCACTAGGGCCAGCAGGAGTACACCTGTGTCCTATAGGTGTATCAAATATGTAAAGGGGACATAGAAAGCAAGAATTTAGCTCTCAACCTTCTGAGACAGGAAGAAAATGAGAGCTAAGTATGATACCACAACAGGAAAATGGGAGATTGAGGGTACTAAGAGCCAGAGGTTGTACAGATGAACAGAGTGCATATATCCATGCCTGAATGAATAAGGATATTGGTATTTGAATCTGCTTTTTACAAAATTATACTTGTTTGTGCAGGCATGACTACTTAAGCTAAAGGAGCTATAGTAAGACAGATACCAGAGATGCTCTTAGCAGTAATAATAAGAGCTGACAGTTATGCACTGGTTCAGCGTTTACAAGACATTTTTAATACCTAGTAACTCATTTTGGCATTCACAAGTAGCTTTTGAGGCAAGAGAACTGTTATTTATCCCAGTTTTATATGTAAGACAGCATGTTTTCATGACTTGCTCAAGATCATAGGGGACATTTTAAAATCAAATTCTTCTAAATACATGATCTTTTAAAATTACCCCCCCCCCTCAGCTGCACTACATAAAGGGAGGGACAACCTTGGTGCCTCCTGTGCTATCCATAACCCCTTGCCACATGGATTGATCCAATGTGCCCACCAAGGAGGATACCCAGTGGATTGGGGATAGGGAGAAGGGAAATGGAAATATAAGCACAATATTTGCTCAATCAATGTATCTAATTTTGGACAATAAAGATAAAATTAATAAAAATATACTTTTTTTCCTATTGAAGTTCCATCAAAGTCTGAAGTTAAACTGTTCCTTAGACTTTCACTTTTCCCACCAAACTAACTTCCTTTTATTTATGGGCACAGAATACAGACCCCGTTTCCAGTCAGATTTCTAAATGGGGGAAATGGATGTTAGCACAGGCCTGGCTCCTAATGCAAAGATCTCCTCCTTCCCATCTTCATGTCAGTATCAGTGGCAGCTTTGGAAGTCATGTATTGGTAAAGACTGAACCTCTGTCCACTGGGTATTTGAAGAACTGCGTGGAGCAGAGCCCTTTCTCTTCCAAGAGATAATCTTGTATTGAGTTTATTGAGCAAGAAATAAACTTGTATTAAGTTAAGCTACTGACCTCTGTGGTTTTACCTATTTATCCCAGCAGCTGGTGTTGTCTTAGTAATGAACGTGTTTGTTTGGCTTATATTTAGATCCTACTGTGCAGGAATTTCTTTCGGTTTCTTCCTTCCGACTAAAGCTAACTTGGGGAGGTGCTCATTCTTCTCAATGCTGATTCTATACCATTATATCCCTTCCCTTTTAAAACCTCCACATCTTTTGAAGCACATGGAACTAGGCTATGAGATCACTTTGGGTCCCATATTTTCTTTTAAATAATAAATGATTTTCTTCTCCATGCTTTTGGAATTTACCAAGGCCACTTCTTTATTTCTTTCTTCTTCACCATCTACTCATTCCTTACCCAGTTCACTTCATCTTGGTATGCCTCAGGAGTCCTTGGGCACCGTTAACATGCATCCATCAACCTTACTGTGACCAATGCCCTACTCTTCCATTTTTGGCCAGATTAGCTGTGCAGTAAGCCCTAGGGATCCTTCTATCTCGGCCTCTCCTGCATGGACTTACAAGCATGCACCACCATATGACGTGAGTACTGAGGGTCCAAATTCACATCGTTCTGTATACGTGACAAGAACTTCACCTGAGTCAGTCCCTTGCTTCTGTTTGAGAAAGTTTCAAATTGGTTTTAGTGACTGCTCAAAGTTCACGAATCCCTTTGCTTTATTCACATTTATAGTTTACTGTGAGAAAAGTCATTAAGTTTTTTTCTTTTTTGTATAGAATCTGCTGGCATACCTACCTGTACCCTTGTATTCACTTTTCTCCTGGAAAAAAATGGATAAACTAACTTGCTTTTGACTGAGGCTAGCTTGTCTACTCCATACTAGATTCCACCCTCCCTCAGCTACTACTGCAACCATTCCTTACTTTCCCTTCTCTACCGGACCAGTCCTATCAGCATCTCCCAGCTGACCAGTCACTTCCAGAACTTCGCCTCTTCTGTCTCCTTTCTCCGAGAGCCTTTATAGCAAAGCTCTAAATAACTACCTATATGTGCAATTTCCACCTTCTGAAATGACACCAGCCAGCAAAATCATTCTTGCTAAATTAGCAGTGACCTGTGTGTTATCAAATCATATGACTATGGTTTTATTTGAATCCTTATTGTGTTTTCTCACAGTTGGCCCGTCTTCTTGTAATGTTTTTTCAACTTCTCAACTATCACCCTCTCCTCATTTTTCTTATTCTGTTGGACCTTTTTTCTCAATCCCCTTTTCCTAACTACCCCTGTTTCTTCTTCCTAACCCTTAATTTCAGGTTTCCTCAAGATTTTGTTCCTACTCTTCCTCTATTCACCTTTGTCCAGTGATTTCATCTGAGTCTTTTTCTCATTGATCCCACCCAGGCCTGTAGCTTTTCATATGTGATTGACTCCCAAGGGGACACACCCAGGCCTTCTTTTCCTGCCACAGTGGATACCCTACTTCCTATGTGCCCAGTTAATAGTCAGCCATGGAGTCTAGACACAATGCCCACCATAGTCCTTGCTCCATTTGAATGAATAAATATTAATAACTCTTTATTCAGTATTCAATTGTGCTGAGCAGTTTACACATAAAATTACTTGATACTCAAAGTCCATCTGTTAGGTCAAATATTATTTTTATCCCTGCTTTATAGAAGAGAAAACAGAGACTCAGAGGTCCAAGTCCAATGGCAGTCAGTATTTAAAATTACCAACCAGATTGTAGCAGTTTCTGTAAGTGGCCAGATGATAAATATTTTCAGCTCAGTAGCCTATACTGTCCCATTTTCCACCACTCGTCTCTACTCTTGTTATATGAAAGAAGCAGTGGACTGATAAATGAACACATGTAGCTGCATTTCAACAAACATCTCCACAAAAGCAGCATCCAGTCACATTGGAAACACACACATAAGCAAGCAGATTGCAAACGTACTTTAAAATATTATTGCTCTGTTGCAGGGTTAAATAAATGATGACCAAGTGAAAGGACTCATGAAGGAATGAATGATCCCTCTTTGATCGCCTCAGTTCTCTTGTAAGTATCCACAGAACTCTATAGAAACAAACCATCATGGAGAAAAACACCATCATCTATCTTTGGGGCCAAATGAGGGGTACCAAGGGACAAATCATATAAGAACCTTTCGGCTCTTAACAGGGAATAAATAGGCAATGTTCTAGCTCCTTGAGACACTGGTTGCATAAGTAAGAGATCTAACCCATTGTTTCCAGGATGAAGTCCTAACATTTGTCGCCAGTGTTATTATTTTTGTTTCTGTACCCCCTCCAGCAATGCCAAAGTGCTTTAAACTTTGATTACATGCAAGTCATCTCTCAGTGTTAATCGTGTGCACATCTATTGGATTTTTGCATGTGTATGTGGGGTAGGTGTGTATTCATATGCTTGTGGGTGCACTGGAGTATATGTGCATATGAAGCCAGTGAATGTGGGGTGTTTTTATCCATCTCTTTCAGGAACTCGGTTTTTCACTGAACCTGGAGCTCACATACTTGGTTATCCAGGAGCAGCTCCTGGGGATACTTCTGCTCTGTCTCCATGCATGTCATTACTCCTGACTTTTCCATGGGTACCAGGGGTCCAAATTCAGGTTCTCATGCCTGCACAGCAGTCAATCCACTGATGTAGCATCTCCCCACTCTGAATATGTTCCTTTGTTTTCTTGCTGGGCTCTATAGGACTCTGCTCAGGGGAGACTTTCTAAGCCCTGGAAAGGTGTGCTTATGGGAAGTTACTCCTTGCTTTGCATCCACTCACCTCTTGCTTTCTCACAGTAGTTTTTATCACCCTGATGAGCTCGTTGACGAGAGGCACTCTTTCTCACTGTTTTAATTCTATCACATAAAACAGTGCTTGCCATGGAGAAGTGTCTTAGTGAACATTAATTGAATGAATGTATGTGTATTAATTTTTTCTTAGGAGTGGGTAAAATATACTTCATGTCTCCTGTGCTCCATGAGCCTTGTCCCCACCCTCTTGCTAGCTTGGATGAAAAGAGGTATATATGTCCCCTGGTCCTAGCTCAGCAGTGTGGGTAATATTTCTTTGAGATGGGAAAATATAAGCAATAATATGAGAAATGTATTAAAATTGGTGGCTCTTTTTATAGTGAGAAAAGCTTGGCTTTGAAGTCAGATTAATTTAGGTTTATACATCATTTTCCTCCTGCTTTTTATCTTCTTTGAGATTCAGCTTCCTGGTTTTTGAAATGGAATTAAACATATATGACCTCCAAGATACTAGCAGTGCCAAAGAGGTTAAGGTTGATAATCCAGAATTATGTCCTTTTCTGGTAGGTTCTAGACACAAGTGGTAGCAATAGCTATTAAGTTCTATCATTGACTCTTGGTAATCAATGAATTTCTGTGGCTGCTCACAGGAGAGGTGTTCTTGAATCAGTTTAATGTACTACCACCTTGCATCACCTAGCAGTAACTTCAAATGGGTGTTGTTTGCAATGTTGGGTTTCTTAGCTCTCATAGGCCAGAGAAAAATGTTTGAGGCTCTCAAGTTCCCATAAGAACACTTTTCTGTGTAGGTCTTGACCACTTGGAAGCTGTGAGGGGCTGATTACTAGGTCAGGTGTAGCTCTGGGATGAATGCTGGTGTTGCTCCAGGCTTCCCTTTTTTTAACGTTGAAATTCACCAAGAAGGTAATTGATTGGCAGAAGAGCCATTCACTAGAGAGGACGGCGTTTATGCAAGGGTATCCCTCTTCTGCCAGTTAGCAGGGAGGCTGGGGAGGAAAGCATGACAGGTGTTTTCTGTGGCTGCCAATTTCCCTAATGTCTTGGGTGCCACAAGCTGGTTTTCCTCTGCCAGCACATTTGGTTTACAAGACGATTCGCACATAAAACACTGCTGGTTACATTTATGGGAGCATATGCAAAATTAAACCATTGACCCAGTAGTCAAATAAAACTTCCCATAAATTGTTGGGCTTGTTCTTTGCTTTTCTTAAAGTAAATGAACCTATTGTTCATTAATTTTCATAATAAATAATCTTGCAACAAATTGGAACTTTATGGCACCAGAATGCAGTACAAGTAACTGAACTGAGATCAAAGATTTCTTGCTGCTTAAGGGACACAGGTGATACCCTGTGGGCCTGGGATTAGTAGAGACCTAGCAGCACCTTGGTACTTTACTTGGTAAGTCAAATCCTGGGACAAATTGGGCATCAGGTCTCACAATGATTGTACTTCACCCAGTGAAGCCTCATGACTCCATATGGTGACTTATGTTAAGCAGATATTTTAACTTATTTTACACCAACAAGAACCTCTGAGTGTCCTCCTGGGCAGTGTGAATAAAGACCATGCATGGTCATTGGCTCTCTGCTAGTATACTGGGAGAAGAGGTAATGAAAGAGATCAACTGCTGATCTCTAAGCAGATTTCATCACCGATCACTAGCACCATGGGGTTTTACCAGTCCGGTAATCTTTGGACATTTCTTTGCATTTATCATCATTATCCAAGGAGCTACCCATGAGGTGCTAGGATTGATCCTCTGGGGGATAACAAGAAAGAAGTAGGAACCTTGATCCTTGCTGGGTAGACATGCCGACCTGGTCATTGTCTTGGCTGGCTGGAGGTGGCCTGCAGGAAGGTAGTGGTGACAAAGCGAGTTTATTGGTCACTTGAGCTCCAATAATTCAGGATTTTGGAACATGCCTTTTGAATTCCTATTTGCACAGGACATTCAGATCTCTCTGGAGAACTGTGTGGTGGAAAGGGAATGCTTTGACCCTGGCAAGTCAAACTTCAAAGGTGTGACACATGAAAATCTAAGGGAAAAAATCTTCAGTGTAAGATAATAACATTATGTACATATGATTGCACTCATGGGTGTGGAGCCCAGGAGGAAATGCATTCTGCATTGTTGTCTGGAACCCCCCCCCCCACTGGTGATCAAGGAAGAGACCGTTTCAAATAGCACTTGGAGTCTTAGTAAGCTTCCAGTTGAGCTGAGGTCTTCTCTTCCCTTAATCTTTCATATATGTCTCTCCAGGAAATAGAAAAGTCAGAGACATTCAGGCACTTTAGTGTCATGGAGCTGATGTTACCAGGTATAATGGGAAGTTTCCAACATTCTCCCATAGCTCTAAGTCTCAAGGGACACATTCCTCATTCGTGTGTTTTATTCTATCTCAGCGCTTATAATACGTTGTTACACTTAATGGATTCAAGCATTTTTCTACCAGATTAGAAGCTTTGTGAGGGAAGGTCCTGGTTTTCTTTTCATCTCTGTGTATACTCAGTATCTGACACATGTCTAAGATCTCAGAGACCATCACTTCCTCCCTCCATTAGTATCCAAGAGTAAGAAATAAGCAGGCCTTCCTAGACCACAGGAAAGGTCATATGTGAGCCCCACTTGCTCTGATTTTTCTTGATAAGTAGCTGTTTCTTCATTATGACATCCAGTTATGTTCCAGGATAAACCTTGGGACCAAGGAATGCACTGACTCTGGTTCTTACCATGTGGTCTCAGGATACATTATAAATAATTAATAAATAAGTTATTGCCATGTGGTCTCAGGATACATTAGTGATAGAGCCACTTGACATTTTATTTCCGAGGTAAGCTCAATTAATAGCTCAATTTCTCCAGAATGCATTTCAATTAATAAGAGAAAAAACTCTCAGGTGTGTTGGTTGTGGAGCAAACTGGATTCTTGTTAACATTCACTTGACGAGTTTACACATTACTGAAAATTGGTATACCACATACAGTTTGATAAAATATATGCTTATTATTTTTAATATTTATTGGTTGCATACTGTGTGCCAAGCACTCTCTTGGCAAGATGTCCCCTGAGTGAGCTCCTAATTTACTTTGGGGATTTGGCTGTGGATGTAAATTAAATTGATAGGACAGAAAAATGACTCCATTAATCAAATTGATGTTTTTTTAAAATTAAAATGCATGAATCAGGATTTATACAACTATAGAACATTTATTATAAATAATTATTAGGAGTCTACATCTAGGCTATATTGAAATAATGAAATTTTAATTCAGGAAAGATAATTTAAAATTTACTTTCAAGTTAGTTAATGTACATGATTTGTCCTAAATGTACTTAGTTAGAGAATATAGTATGTAGAGTTCATTTTCTTTGAAAATAGACTATTGTGTTAAATGTCAATCTCTTAATTGAAACAGCACAGAACCTCTTTACTTTGAAGTGTATATATGCTTGGGTACATTTCTGCTGAGGTAGTTCTCAGTGACTTTTTTCCTTTGGTCTTCGTGTATTAGTGCTGCAGGATCTTTCTCAGTAAAGACTTTGCTTGTAATTTTAGCTTTAAAAGAAAGAGCTTTTAGTGGAAAAAGAAAATTTTCTTCTATGTAACTGACCAGAAGGAGGCTCTCTTCCACTTTACTAAGTTAGAACAAAAGCTTCCAAACTTCAGTCGTTCTAAGTAGCTGTAATATCCCTGAAGCTATTACTATCACTGGTGGTGGGAGGGATGGAGCTTTGAAATTTTCCCTGGAGGAAGAGAATTTAAATTCTCATCACAGTGAGCAGGCTTCCGAGCTCTTCCATATAACATTTTTTTTCCTGCTAGCATAGCAGCTATACAATCTTGGTATATAATTCTTCTACTAATTTTGGATATAACATTCCTTTCTTATGCCTTTGCTTTCTTAAGATTGCCCTTGAAACCCCAGTATAATAGATTAAAATTAATACATTGGAATAAATCAACAAAGCCTTTAGATTTGTTTTGTTTTTCAAGGTAGGGTTTCACTCTAGTCCAGGCTGACTTGGAATTGGTCTGAACTCATGGCGATCCTCCTCCCTCTGCCTGGGATTAAAGGTGTGCACCACCACACCCGATGCATTTAGATTTTTTTTATGGTACAGGTATTGCTTATATCACTCCATTTTATCAGAGTGAATATACATAATAGAGATAGTACTCCTGTTTGTCACATAGGACATTCACAGTTCACTCCAAATGTTCTAATGACATTGTATATGTCAACAAAAACCACTAAGTGGCTTCAGAATGTTGAGTAATCCAAAATATTTAGAGAGTAAAGAGAGATGGAGATGAATTTCATACCCTCCCATGTGATGTCATGAAATCATTTGGAATCAATTAATCTTGGAATCTTCATTGTGAGGGAAGGTAGCTGATAATTGTGTGTTCCGTTGAAAAGCCTTGCCTTTAATGATGAAGCAAAGCTGCTTATGAAATACCCAACTGTGACTAACTTTGGAAGAGTGACATCTCAGTTAAATTGTCTCCCAGAGATGCTGAAGGAGCCAGTAGATAAGGCAACAATGCTGACTTGATCTGTGCTCTCCACACCCCATAGACATGCACAGAATGCACTACCCTTGCCTTTCACACTCTCCTTGGCATTGAAGATTCTGTGGTAGGCATGCCTGCCCTCATCCTCACAACCTGAGTCAATGTTATGTGACATGACACAGGAACTGAGGAGTTAATTATGATTATGGAGATTACAAAAGAGAGATTGTAGCTGAGCTGGGTGTGGTGGAACATGTGCCTCAAATCCTAGCACTTGGAAGATAAAATGTAGGATTGTGAGTTCAAGGTCATCTTGGGTTTCATAGTGAGGCTCTATATCAAGAACTCAAAAATAAATAAGATAGGGAGATTATCATGGGTGCGCCCAGTTTGATAATCTCATTCCTTATTAGCAGAAAACTTGTTCCAGCTGCAGAGCAGTCAGGGACTTCAGAGTAAGAAGAATTTGATGCAAGGTTGCTGCTCCTGATATCCAAGGGGTCATGTGAGGACTGAAGAGATGCCCCTAATGATGACCTCTAGTTGACAGCCAGCAAGGAAATAGGGTCATTCGCTTTACAATGTCAAGGAATTAAATTTAGCTTGTAGTATGAGTGAGCTTGGGCTGGCATTCTTCCTCAGAGCCTTGATAAGGAGTTTAGCCCTTCTAAAACCTAGATTTGAGTTTAGAAAGACTTAAGCCCTACAGTAACAGATAATAAGTTTGTGTTGTCTATTCTATTTTTATTTCTCTGTGTGTGTGTGTTTGTTTGTTTGTGTGTAGGCAGGCCAGAAGACAACCTTAGATGCCATCTTCAGGAACACTGTTAAGCTCCTTTGAGTCAGGGTCTCTGCCTGCAGCTCACCAACTAGCCTACACCCTTCTCTGCCGTTCCAGATTCTTGTTACCACAGCAGCACTTTACATGGGTCCTGGGTCCTCATGCTTGCAAGGCAAAGCCTTTACTGACTGGATTATTTTCCCAGCCCAAACTTGTGTTGTTGCAAATCACTAAGTTTGTGATCATTTCTTGCAGTAGCCACTGAAAATTAAATCCCATGAAACATTTTGAGAGAAATGAAATTTGCTCTGCGTTGCTACTTTATAGTGAACCATGAATTCAGATCATATTGGGCTTAGGTGTGGGATGGTAAGAAATGGGATAAAATAGAAGTGAGGCAACTATAAGTTTCCTATTGCTGCTGTAACAAGCTACATCTATTGCCTTAAGCCATAGCAAACTTGTGTAATTGTTGTATGGGTTAAAAGTCCTATAGAACTCAAGTCAAGATATATGCATGAATTTTTTTTTTTCCTGAATGTTCTCGGGGAGAATCTATTCTCCTGCCTTGCTTATCTGAAGAGAAAGCTGCTTTCCTTAGCTGAGCCTCTTCCTGCATTTTCACTTTTGATGCCAGCAGCACTGAATCCTCTGTGGTCTTCCCTACAAGAAGAAACCTTGTACTTTGTTTCACCATCTGGGAAATCCTAAATAATCTTCCTATTTCATCTTGATGCAATCACATGTTGTCTCCCTTGGCATTTTTTTAAGGTAACAGTGACACATTTCTTTTTAAAAAAATATTTTATTCATTTTCAAGCAGAGAAATACAGAGAGAAAGAGAGAGAGAGAGAGAGAGAGAGAGAGAGAGAGAGAGAGAGAGAGAGAGCGCGCACTAGGGCCACCACCTTGTGGGTCTGGTTTATGTGGGTCCTGAGGAATTGAACGTGGGGCCTTAGGCACTGGAGGCAAGTGCCTTAACCGCTGAGCCATCTCTCCAGCCCAACAGTGACACATTTCAATGAGTAGAGCACAGTGTATCCTTGGAGGCTATTCCTCTTCCACCCTTAGCTCCTGTGTACATGCGTGATTTATACTCTT
Source organism: Zapus hudsonius (assembly GCA_004024765.1). NCBI lineage: Eukaryota > Metazoa > Chordata > Mammalia > Rodentia > Dipodidae > Zapus > Zapus hudsonius. The sequence continues at coordinate 42,480 of PVHP010007695.1, read as the reverse complement.
GGAATAATAACACATTCCAAGAATACTCCTTGGGACCAAATTGATTGCTATGAGATAGTCTAAGCAAATATGTAGAAAGTCCTCCATGGAAAAGAACCCAGGCTTTTGGCCAACACATCAAACTGAGCAAACACCACCTGCCAATTCCATGATCGAGGTTACTGTAAACCCTCCAGCTAATCCAATGTCTGAGCCATCAACACAGAGTGAGAACTACCAGGTCTATACACAGAATCATAGAAATCATGGTTGTTATTTTGGTGCTGTGTTATTCAGCAATGGATAATAATACTGTATGTAGTATATAGAAATATGCTAACGATCAGAAATTTAGTATTCTAATTAGAGAAAGATGGATTTTTAAACTCAATATTCAGAATTCCATGACTCACAAAATATAAGTGTTTAGTACAGGGGCATGGTATATCATAGGTGTGTTAAGATATTAGTTACGTTTTTCCAGGCAGTTTTTTTGTTTGTTTTGTTTTGCTGAAGAGATTCTCCCATATTATTCCAATGAAATTAGAGAGAGCTTTGCTCTCTATGGAGATATATTTGGTAGTACATGGCTTATAATGGATTATTTGATCAGTTTGCTTTAGTGGTCCATGGGTTAGTACTATAAAGCCTTAACCTGAACAATGCCAACTTTTATTCTAAAAATATCATTTCTACAGAAACATAACATAACTAAAATTTAGAATAGGACGTAAAGGTCTTGGCTGTTTACATTGTTTAATTGCACTGTCATGCAAGCATCTTTTAGTATTTTTCTTAGTTGTTCAATTGCTGTAAATGACTTCTGAAAGTAACATAATTATAACTTGTAATGGCAAATGCATTCATAGAATTCATGGAGCAAGCTGAATATGGAACAGTTCATTTAGAGCCAAGTTGATTACCATTTGAAAACAGTTAACAGAGTAGCTGATTAGAATACATTACAAAGAGTCATGACTTCATCTCACTTCACCTAGAAAAAAACTCGATGGCATGTGTGTTAATGGCAGTTTTGAGGGGCCTAAAGATTGACATGTTGTCCTGAGCTGAGTGATAAGGCTGTGCTGAGTCATTGAAAAGCATTCTAAAATCTGTGAAGTCACACAATGCAACCTTATGAGAGTAAATTCACCACCTGCGTATTGAAAATGCGAGTGAAGTTTTAGGAGGAAGGTTTAGCTCATTTAAAGCAAGGCACCGTGAAATTTAGGCAAAAATCCAACTCGATGGTGGCGTTCAAGTTTTGCAGAAAACTACTTGAATGGATCATGTTCTCTTTGTGTTCAGTCTGCTTTGCTTCCTCCCCACCGGAGTCTGCACCCTGAAGCTCTAGAGGTTTGCTTAAAACTCTGGAATCTGTGTCTCATTCTCCTGTGACCATGGCTTCCTTTCTGCATCCATATAAAGCCCAAAGCCCTCACTCTGCTCACACAGGGTCCCTGTGTCTGCTGCTGCAGGTCCAGCCGTCTTATCTCCTGGTAGCTTTCTGAACCTTCCACAGCATCAGCTAGAGAGAAGACTTTGTAATTCCACAGACTTCTTTCCCTTCCAGGCCACTTTCATTGTCAGTCACACACCAGATTCCCATGTTTTACCATGTGTGATTTCCAAAGGAGTAGACTATTTAACTGATGGTAGCAGCCTGTAGTATAATGCTCCTGAAATAAAATAATCAGAGCATATATAAGTGGAAACTGCTCTTTTTCATTATTGTCTATTGTGGTCTATGCTTTGAGGATTACCTGGCTAGGACCACCTATGTGTGTAAAATAACCTTGTAGGAAACTTCCTCTAGCTTAATTGCTTGGGCCATTATCCCTTGGGATCACTTCAGATGTCATGAAACAAGCACAGCTTCTTTTTATTGAGAATTTTAACATATGAATATCTTACAAATTGGTCATATTCCCTTTGGATTATTCTCTTATGTCCCTTCTCCCTTGCCCCCATTTCACTGAGGGCTCTTCTCAGTGGGGTTATGGGTAATAACTGTGGGGGTCATGAATGGACCAGTTTGTCTCTGTGGAGGGAGAGACAATGCCTCCAAATACATCTTCCTACCCTGTGACTCTTACATTCTTTCTGTCCCTTCTTCCACAATATTCCCTGAGCCTTGGAGGGCATGTTCAAAATCTCTCAGCAGCCTCTGATTTTCTGCTTTGTTTTGAGAGTCCTTAGTATTTACAGCCATCTATCTGGAGGAAGTCTCAAGGATAGCAGTGAAAGCAGCACTCAAGTTCAGTCTATGACTTCCTCTGTCACGTTTCCTGGGCCCTGATAGATGTGATAGAGATGACTCGTGTCAAGGTAGCAGTTTGCTTTCTTTTCTTGTCATACTGATGTGTCTTGGATCCCTTCAGTATTTGCTGCCATCTGTAAAAAGATGATTTTCTGGCCAAAAGTGAGAGGAGCGTAGATGGAAAGACATAAACATAGACATTTAAAGATTTTCCGATGTGTATTACCACTCCTTTTAGTGAAAAAATAAACAGTGAATCTTCCCTGTATACTGTCTGACCTTCCAACTTGCAGGCTTCTGAGCTGGTTTTCAGTAGCAGGCATGAATTTCCTCCCAGTGAGCTGGCGTCATACTCAGAGAGCAGTTGCTTACACCATACCCTATGCATCAATGGATATGTTGCTTTTTCTAGCTTTCAGGATTCACTGCTTATTCATGCTGTTGGTGACTTTTATCCCCAGCTGCTGCCATAGAGCTTTCTAGCACTATGAGAATTAGCCAACAAGGAGTTTACTTCCATCTTCCTCCCAGCAAGATCTCTCAATGTCCTGAGACCACAGCCTATAAAAACACGTTCTTGCTAGACAAAAACACGTGAAGTGATACACATACCCTCTGGTCGCCTTGCCTCAGGTACACAGAATCAATGTGATTTTCTTGACTCATTGGGGAATACAGAAACTGGCCAAAATGTTTGAATATTACTGATATTTTGGGTATTGCTAATATGTACATTAGAGTTTCTTATGTGTCAAAAGAGTAATATAAAAGCATTATAGTAAGTAAATCACAAAATTGGTTTCTAGGGAATTGCTCACCTTTTCTCTGAATTTCTTGGGAACTGTGCTCTATACCCCGAAGGAATATAGTACATTAGGGAAAATGTCCTGCTTTTCTCTGTGCCCTTCAGTGGGTTCTGTCTATGGCAAGGAGAATGACAGAACTGACTGGTGAGGCAGGGTCAGGAAGTTACCCGCTGGCTCACAGAGTCACCACACTGCAGTGCTTATGCTCCATGCATGTGTTTAGATGAGAGACCTTAGTGACTCCAGCCTTCCTGAGCTGAGCACCAAGGTTTAGACTTGTGGAAAAAGTCGTGAGGAGAGCATGAGGGAACTTTCCTACTATTCAAATACAGCCAACAACACAGAGTGTTAAATATAGTTGATAGTTTATTTTTATCCCATCTAGCATCCTTTATTTTCAAATTTATTGGAAAGAATGAGAAAGTAGATTTTGTAGAACCACCAAAATCAACAATTCTAATTCCTTTCATGAATAAGTTTCTTTGAACAAAATATAAGATGTATACCTTGTAATCATCAAATACAAATGTTAGAATAATTTGAATAAGTGAATTTAGAGATGACAATTTTTAATAAGAACCTTGTTGCTCTTTCCTATTCTTACCTTGTGAAATATGAGGCCAGCTCAGTAACAGGCTGTATCATGAGGGTCAGTAAAAGGTTAAGGAGTGAACATTTCTGATAGTCAAATATTAAGCAATAAACTATTGCACTTTATTGTTACTAATACTTCTGCAATAAAATGGTGAAGAATGCTTGTGATAGTTGCTGGTTATATATGTATATGTAAGATTATGTTGGATATGATATATATTTTCTGAATTAGAATTTTGTACTTCATCACCATCAAAGTGCTATACTTAGGTGTCATGTTTCCATAAGTCTGAAGACTTAATTATCAATCTAATAATTTGATGCTCTTTAAAGAGAGGTAGAGAGTAAAATATCTTTTTACTGTACTTTGACCTCATTCTAAGTTTACTGGACTTTTACCATTTCATTTGACTGAGATTTACATTTTTGTATCTAAGTGTATATAACCTAAGAGCCTGGTATAAGTTGACAAGAGGATGTTCTTGCATATAAAATTGCTCAGGAAAATGTTCCATTTAGCCAATAAAGGGGCACTACCACAGAGAGATGGCCAAGAAGCTCAAAGCAGCAAATGCCACCCTGTGCTAGAAGAAAAACAAGCTATGTGCTTTTTCTAATCTGAAACTTCAAGAATGAATGTTACCAAATGTTTTCTAAAATTTTGAGAGCTGTAAGACTTTATAGAAATCATAGTCTTATTTCACACTGAGGCATTTCTTCCATGACCTTTCTTCCCTGTCATCTTCTGACTATGACTTGCAAGGGGAATGATACAGAAGAGCTCAGGTCTTTGTTTTTCATTTTCTTAGGCTTATGGAATCGAAGTTAAACCTGCCCTTTTTGTGATCTAATCAATTTTCTTTGGTTTAACACCAAGACTAATATGTCCCCTTCTTAGGCACTTCCAGCTTATCTGAACTTAAGAGTTTTAGTCATTCATGTAAAGCCTTTCATGCTAGTTTCATATTGAAAATGGGACCCAGCTGCTCTGGCTTTCTTAATCCCTTCTAGAAAAGTACACATGACAGCGTCTCCTCAGGGAGGTCACAGCTCCAATGTGTTCTTTCCCGAGAAGGGACAATGTAGGCCCAGGCACTGTCACCATGCTTGCTTCCTCAGCTGGCTGATTGAATCAATATATGTTTTATATTTTGATATAAAATAGAAATAGAGGAATAAGAACAGCATCATCTATCTACTATCTATCTACCTATCATTGATCTATCATCTATATACCATCTGTTTACATATACTAATATACATTATTATTTTGAAAAATGCTGTTTTAATTATTACTTAAAAATTCTGTCAGGTTCTCATATATAATGAGTCAATAAATATTCAATGGATAAATGAATACATGAAAAAGGTATTAATTATTGAATGCAGGGAATTTTAGAAATAAGTTTTAGTAGTTTATTATGTTAAAATTCAAAATAAGATTGGGAGCCAAGGATTTAACTTATGTATTTTAAAAATTGAGTCAAATAAATTAACCCCATCATCTTGCTTTAGACATTCCTGTAGCTACATAAACTTAAGGGTTTTTTGTTTGTTTATTTGTTTTATGAGACAGAGTCTTGCTATATAGTCAAGTTGGGCCTTAAACTCACAATTCTCCTGCTTCAGCTTCCTCATATAGCCTTAGTTTTGAACATGATCCCTAAGAATTTTTTGTTTTTGTTTTTCAAGGTGGTGTCTCGCTCTGGCCAAAGTTGACCTGGAATTCACTCTGTAGTCTCAGGTTGGCCTTGAGCTTTTGTCAATCCTCCTACCTGTGCCTCCCAAGTGCTGGGATTAAAGATGTGTACCACCAAACCCAGCCCTAAGAATTTTTAAATTGTCTATTGTATAATATGTATTTGGCTTTACTCATTCAATTTTACATTTAGAAAGTTTTAAAGCAAAGAATAAATAGGACAAAGCCATATATATATATATATATATATATATATATATATATATCATATAGCATTTCCTTCTGGAATAATGTTATAGTTAATTATTTCATTCCTGTTGACCAAATTATTTTAATGATGCATAACAACACATATCAGATATGTAACAAAACTGTTTATACTCAAAGCAGTTATATAGAATTTGAATTCTATTTTTGAAGCATGAAGATAATATTAGAGTTGGCCAAAACTAATAAAATATATGATTGAGAATGTGATTTATTCAAATAGAGATAAAAAGTCAGCATCCTGAAGCCTTAAATCTGCTTCTGAACAATGACAAGCAGGCATTTTGCCAGGGCTAATTTGTCTTACTCTATTGATTTCAGCTTTATTGGGCATTCTCTTGTCTCTTCGGAGGAAGGCATAAGTGGAATACAGAATGCTGAAACCTTAGTTGACACAATGTTGAACCCATGAATCACATTGCATAGGAGACAAACCATATACACAAGTCAGAACAGAAAGCATCTTTTCAAAGTGTCTTAATAAAAGGTGTCTCTTTATATAGAGATATTGAAACAATTTGTATAATTGCACCTTAGTGCAATTATAATAGAGAATTTCTACACTATTACTTTAAATATATTTCCATGTAGCTGATAAAATTCCAAGTCAACCTATTCTTAAACCTTAGTCCTTTTTTCAATATTTTGAATGAATGAAAGTTAATTTTCCCTATTACTACTTATTGTCTGTCTTTAATTGCACATGCTCTTTACATGACTGAGGGTAAAAAGTGTATTATGTCTGTGCAGTAAAGGCATTAGGATATTTTATGTTCAAGGGAGAAAAAGGAATTTTTAAGACAAATGGAGTAGTGATCTCATTTTTCATCCTTATTGCAGGCTAACCATAATAATCACGGCATTTCCATGACCATGTGAGCAACTGATTTACATTTCTCCTTCTCTACGTTTCTTGCCTGCTTGAATGACATACAGGGTTTTTGTCCAATTCATTACTCTCAGGAGAATTCACGTCCTATTTTCTCTCCAGTTAGAAATACCAAATCTTGCTATTCTACATGAATATCATCTAGTGGATGCCAATATGAAAGCTTTAAATATAGTACTCTGCAGATCAGAATTTTGGATACATACTTTGTTGGGCTTTGAAAAGGGTATAACTCTGTATACCCAGGAGCAAATGTTGCTGCTTGTGACTGCATGCAGCTATTGCTGATAGATCTTCATTTCACTTTAGTCAACCTTCGATGAAAAGGGTAAATAAGCTGACTTCCTGATGTTATCCCCTGTGCATTTTTTAAATGGATGACACGAGCAGGTCTGTTGCTAACAGTGAGCAGAATAGCAGGATGGCCCAAGAGCTGAAATGCATCACAGTGTCTCAGAGGGATTTACTGCAAATGAGAGCAGGTCATAAAGTTGGCAATATCCGCTTTGAGGAATCTCTTATTGTTCCCTAGTATCTGCACATGTGAATAATTAAAATTTCGCTTTAAATAGAAACTTATAAAAAGCAAATTCCATTTTGTTCATGATTAAGAGGAAGCGATGACCTTTTTTCTGGTGAAGCAGTCTTGCTTTGGGTCTTACCCAGGTTTTGCTTTGTTATTTTATTTATTTATTGTGTGTGCATTATACATAATGGCATGCATGAAGCAGGGTGTGTGTGCAGACTTGCATGCCCTGTGCATCTGCAGAGACCAGAGGAGAATGGTGGATGTCCTCTACTGTTCATCTGTGCATTTTCTTGAGACATGGTGTCTCTCTGATCCTGCAGTTTTCACAGTCCCCAGGGATTCTCTGGTCTCACTTCCCACAGGATTGGGGGTCTAGGCATGCCTGGCCATGACCTACTATTTCCATGGGTGCTGGGTAATTAAGTTCACACAGTGTCAGGTTCTCTCACACACTAAGGCTTGCACAGCAAGTGCTTTTAACTGATTTGCCATCTCCCCAGCCCTTGTTTTTGAGATATGTTCCTGTCCAAAAGATGTACTGAAAGTTAAAAGGGCAAACTATAGGCTGATTTTTAACCAAGCCACAGTAAAACTTAATGTTTTCAAGACAACACAGCATATTACAATTAAGTATTGATGAGGAGGTATGCAAGAAGGGAAGAATAATCTAGAATGCCAGCCCCACAATGTTAGAACCAGGTTACATGGTTCAACCCAGTGACAGCAGAGGGGCAAGCCCTGATCCTAGAGTTTAGGCACATTCACTGAAATGTGAGTGACATCAGCTGCTGAGGTCAAGGTTGATGTAGTAGTCTTCCTAGCTCAAGTTTTTTTTGTGTGTGTGTACAGGCAAGAAAACAGAACAGTGCTACCAGTTTTTGTATGAAGCCATACATTCAGATTTTAATGTGATTATAATGTGAAATCTAGTTTTAAAATATTATCACAGGATAATTAAGAAGGTTTTTACTGAGGACCTAACCCAGGACCTCTTGCTTGGTAGACAAGTACTCTTCCACTGCACTAAATCTTCAGCCCCTAATTTTTGAAACATGAAGCCATGTATTACATATCTGTGGGGCTCTAGTTTGGAAACCTTCGGTAAGGGCATGTGGCATAGTCTACGAAATTCTGTGTAGTTAACAACCACATAAATGAAAACAGAATTTTGAAACTTTTTAATTCAATGAATGGCAAATGAGTGCCTTGAATTTTATTTGATGTTATGTTGGATGTGGAATAAATAATTTCAGTTATGTCTTTTAAGATACTAGAGGTTAGTTAGGGATAGGAAAGCAAGTCTCCAGGGAACAAGAAGACAAGGTAGGCTTATGTTTCATGTCTTTGACATGACATCTCTTGTCTACATGAGCAAAAGGCCAGAACCATCCATGAAATGTTCCCTGATTTTATGTATGTTATCTGTTTTTTTACTATTGATTATATTTATTATTTTTAAATGGGGCTGTGTCCTTGTAAATACCTCCTTTTTATATATTTGTATTTCTTTAATGCATATAAGCATATAAAAGGCAATTCAAAGAATAAGAAGCAGGAATGGTCAGTGAACATGTGAACCACTAACTTCCATAGTTATCAGAGGAAATTAAGGAAAAAGAACATTCTGTGTCTGCCTATCAGATAAAAACACAGTCAAAGTTGAAGAACAATTAAGTGTTGATATGAATATGGGGAGATGGGGGTCTGTGTGCAGGGGTGAGTGGTCAACAGAAGGAGAGACACACCAGCAGCCAGGAAAGTTCTCTGACAGTTCCAGAAGGAGGGATTTCAATTCTGAACTGCACTTAGGAGCACAGCACACTTCCCCTCATATGGGACGTTCCCTGGTGAAGGCTCTGGGCTGTTCAGTCTCCAGTGAAAAGGAAGCTGGGAGGTTCACAGTGTTCAGCCAATGTGATCAACAGCTCTCCTTGCACACCAGGGCTTCTCGGCCTGGAGATTCAGCCACCTACTTCTGCACAGCAGGTGTACAGTGCTCTCCAGACACCTGTGGTACCAAGAGAAGGTCCATCTGAGTTACAGTTGAGAGGTATAAATTCAGAGTCAGTTCTCTCTCTCTGTCTCTGTCTCTCTCTCTTTCTCTCTCTCAGCAAATGGAACTCTATTTTTTGAGAAGGATGGGAGTTAACAAATCCGTTCCTTCTCTATTATTAAGAATGCTTTTTAACTCAAATGACAACAAATCCAATTTGAGCTGGGTCAAACTCTAAGGCAATTTCTTATGTAACACCCCAAATTAAGGGTACTGTGTGTGTGGGTTCTAAGCTGCCTGGCTCAGTACCACAGATGCTTCCAAAGTCTCACTTCTTTGCACATTTTGTTCTTTCATCCTCAGGGCTTTGACTTTAGTCTGCCACAAGATGTCTAATGAATTCCCAGCTATTCCCTACAGGGTTTGGGGAAGGAAAAAGAGTGTTTCTTCTGTGTATCATGTCTTATGAGTAAGGAAGCCCTTCGTGAAGGTGCTCTGATATAGCGTGAGTGGAATCACAGTTCTGCTCCTAAGCCAATTGCTGCAGGGTGGGGTGGGGTTCCATACAGGCCTAGTTCAGTATTTCTCAGCAGAGATGTGTTGGCTTTCCAGACAGAACAATTCAAATCTTTGTGTTGTTAGTCTATACATCTCGCAGCTCGGTATCACTCTGAATGCAAAAACCTCAGTCACTAGGAAACCTTAAATTCCTCCCCCACTTCAGCTTTCCCCAAACACCCAGTGGTAAGAGAGCAAAGCTTATTAGGACTACCGATTTTAATTGGTGTTAAGGTAATGAATTGGGAGCGAGGATTCACCACAAAGACTATGATATTGTCCCTTACCTCTCATTTTGTCAACATTTTTTTTTTGTTATTTAAGTCAGAAATTGAAGTGATGTCCTACACACATGGTTTTTTTCCACACCCTCCAATTTGATACTGACCAACTCTATTAAACATGTGATTTCACTTACACCATCTCTCATGACTTCCTTGGTCATTTCTGTAGCTGGGATTGTCATCATGCCTCACTCTGACAATTGTGATAGTTTACTGGCTGGTCTCCATGCATATATTTTGTACCTCAGCCCTCTAACAGTTGCCAATGTGTTTATAAAATACTTTCACTATATGTAACTGCATAAATGATTTAGTGAATCAATTTAACTTAGTAATAATTTACTTTTCCAAGGAACAACTTCTCATTTGAAGTGCATGTGTGTAGTCGTATCTCATGGTAGATTGGATTATTTTCCTAAGTTATTGTCTTGTCCTCTAAGAATTATATATCTAAGCCCTTTGTAACATATGAACTTTTAGCTCCTTCCACTAAAGTAGGCAGATTTTATTTCCCTATCTTTATGATGCTGTTTTTGGCTATATGCCTTCTTTTGGTCAGCAGAAAGTGAATAGCAGTAACAATTTCCAGAGTAGAGCTTGAGAGAGAAGTGTGCTTCCACTGGTCCTTGCTTTAGTCATCTGTGTGAAGAGTTTGATGTGGGAAGCGTCTGGTCTCAGAACAAAGGCATTAAGTGAAACCCTAATCCAACATGACCTGGACGGAAGCCCAGTTGGGCCCCAGCTGAACCACTCTGAAGATTGATGAGCAAGAAGAATAAATATTTGTAGTTTTAAGTCATTGAATTTGAATTTTATTCCTTGGGTGGAATTATTACAGTAATAGCTGACTAATTAAAATTAATAATGATTACCAATAATTGACTAATTTAGCATTGTAGGATACTACTGTGGCACACAGCAGGTATTCAATAAATATTTATTGAATAAATAAAGCTGTACATGTTAAATCAGTTTTATGATAGGTCATTACTTCCAAACTCATTTGAATGGTTTCTTCCTATTTGCTCTTGAAACAGGTCATGCCTTATTTCTCTAAAATGTTGTCCTGTTCATAATACTGATATTATAGAAAAAGTTTCTAAAATCTTGAAGCACAGTTTACATTTTCAATCTTGTAATCTCAGGCTCCATCAGTTTAGGGGTGTAGTTTCACTAGGGCTCAGTGTAAGTGTGCCAATTGGGTCATTTTTCATTAAACTCTTCCATCTTGAAGACCTACCATTGAGCATGCCAATTCCTTAGCACCAACATCCAATGCTCAATTTGGTAGACAGGTCTGTTCTTTGGGTTTAATGATGACAGAACAAAGACAAAGACCATGTATGCATTTAATACACAAACATTTTTAAGTTGTCTTAACTAAAAAGTGAATGTCCATGTCTGGCTGGGCAAGCTGATCAATGGGAAGAGATATAAAATTCTGTCTCTGTTCTCAGAGATCTCACAAATGTTTTGGATGGTAAGAGCTGTATCAACAAACAATACCAGATAGCCTACTTGTCAAACAAAGCCATCTTTTTTCCCCTGCTTGGATGGAGCTTTTTAGTTTGTCTAATTCTCACCACACCAATGCTGATGACTTGTTTAGCAGGGCCCACTGAGTTGAAGGTTGTCTTTGTAGACAGTATCAAAGGGGTTTCTCTAGTTACTATTTATACTGATCCCTTGCATCAGTGAAGCTGCTGGGAATTTTGTTCAAATAGCTCTATTTAGGCATAGTTACTTCTAATTGAAAGATTGAGGGAAACCATCCAGAGGAAAGAAGACAGAGGGGGTGTAATAACTGCTAAGAAGTATTATTTTATATCCTGTTATGGAAGAAGGATTGAATTGAGACAGGGATCCATACAAGCCAAATTGTGTTCATCATAGGATTTAGTATTGTTCAAGGTCATCTGAAAGACATTATAGGGCCAAGTGAGAATGATGTCCAGTGTCTACTTGTAAGAGTAAAATGAGAGCTTTTGCTATTTTCTACTCTTCATTTGAATTAGACTAATGTCCCGAGTCTGGTCCCAAAGTCCTAGACTTTCTCATCCTGTGACAGGTACACCACCATCCCTCCTTGTCAGGGGTCTGAGATTATTGGAGAGAAGACCAAGTGGATGTGTGAATGAGTCCTCTGGGATGGCCTCAGCTGGGGTTACTGCAGCTTCATCTTGCTCATTGTGTGGACACTTGCTGCATTCCAGATCCCATAGCAGACAGACTCTGTCTATTGTGCTCACTGGGTACCACCCTGCCACTGATGACCTACCTACGCTTATCACAAACAATGCTCACCTCATGGCTCTCCTTTAGTGACTGGCCTCTTCCCAGAAGTACAGACATTAGAAACCACAGAAAAGCTATGTGTATGGTCCTTCTAATATATCTCATATATCTATGGGATATATTATAACTTTCTTATAGTTAGAAAGAAATATTGACATTTCATTACTAACGAGGGAAGACAAATACAAGCTGAGTCTTTGCCACTTGGCTTCTATTGCATGAGAAGTTCAGGTGCCTTGAGGGAAGAATTCATGCCCAGAGAAGATAATTGAGTTATTGACATTTTCTCAAGGGCAGCAGGATATAGCTGTGGAGAATTACATGGGAGGCTTAACAAGATGACTTCCAAAGTCTGTAATTTAAGGAATTAGCTCGTATTTTGTCCCATGGATTGTTCTGTGATTCAAGCACAACCTCTTAGACACGACTCTGTCAGAGAAAGCATACAAACAAGTTACTATTATTCTGTCACAATCTCTATCTGATATCTGGAATCTCAGTGTCAATGTCCTTGGTTGCAGATGATTCTATAAGTGGGGGATGGAGGGTGTGTCAGAAGCTTCGATGGGTGTGAGTGACAGGCTCTCAGAGCTGGCACCACACTGTTGGACATGAGCTATGACAGTCCAGTCCTGGTACCTGTAGTTACTTACAGAAGGATTCTTGCCTTCATTGCTTCCCAGCAGTCTGTTATGCTTAGTGTGGGTCCTCAATGTGGCTGTTGCTTTGGGGTAGTCAGAATAATGTAATTACATGTAGTCAACTGAAGCATGAAAAGAAGACAATGTGTCGTCACACAGTAGCAAAGAGACCTGGTCTATGGAGCCTGTGTGATATCTCCCAGGGTATTCCTAGATCACTAAGAGGAATGAGGGTTTTGATGGCAAAGTAGCAATGCTTAGAAGACAAAGGTGCAGATTTATTCTGTCTATCCCAGAATAAATTTTAGTGTCTATGTGGATGAGAAGGATGTTCTGATGACTAGATCTGGTTTGGTCTGAACAGGCTGTCTTAAAGTTCTTTATTATTTTGCTTTTAATCTTATTTTGGGTTAATGAAGTAATAAGGATTAGATTAACCATAATCTCATTTCATGACACCCCATCAGTATTCTAATATATAAATGTAATGAAACATAAACAAGATCTGAGCTTGTAATCACTTCAGATTCCACTAGTCGAAGCACAAAATTCTTTCTATATTACAGGAATGGCTCAAAGAGAAGACAGCTGATTGTCATCAGGAAGATGGTACCAGGGAGTATAAAGAGTGCTTGTTTTCTTTCTTTCTTTCTTTCTTTCTTTCTTTCTTTCTTTCTTTCTTTCTTTCTTTCTTTCTTTCTCTTTTTTTTTTTTTGGATTTTTGAGGTAAGGTGTCTCTCTAGCCCATGCTAACCTGGAATTCACTATGTAGATTCAGTGCAGTCTCAGACTCATGGCAATCATCCTACCTCTGCTTCCCAAGTGCTGGGATCAAAGGTGTGTACCACCACACCTGGCCAAGAGAGTGGGTTCTCAAATTAAGAAGAAGATAAACAAAATGATATATAAAATATATTTTTTAAAAATTCAGATGAGGTTTCTGGTTCAAGATGGCTGATTGACAGCCACACCATGATCCTGGGGAACAGGGATTAATATTCCCAGTTGTGATCCAGGCCGTGGGCACACACTACAGACCCTTTCCCAAATTCAGCATCTTCCCAGCTCCAGACCTTGCTGCCTGGAAGTTGACATCTGAGATCAGCGCCCGCCAGAGGCAGTGAGTTGACCTGCGGCCCAGCTGGCAGGTCCTGAGTCCAAGCTGGTGGGCCAGCGGCTGCTCCTCCCCCGCCTGTGCCACCCAGTCTGCAGCCTCCATGCTGGTCACTGGACAACCGACTCCTATGCCTGACTGTCGCCCCCCCCCATGTGTTACCTAATCCCCATGCCACCCTGCACCCCCCAGCAGGTTACTTAGGTCTCAGCACCCCATGCTACACCTACCTAGCTCCCACGTGCTGCACACCCCCCAATTCTTGCCCCCAGTATCACCATTAAAGCCTATCCACTGATCTGAGGGCACACACATTCCCAGATAAACAAAGTGAGTGCCCAACCCTCTCCATGGAGCCCAGTGTACTTCCCGTCCACACTATCAAAGTATAGATAACTCAAAGACATACCATCAACCACCCCAAGTGGAATCGGAATGGACAGATCTCCACGCAAGAAGAATACACCAGCTGAGGTAACCATACCAAATGACAACAGTGCTACAGAAGAGGGAGAGCATATGCAAACCCAGGATGACATGACACAAAACTCCGATTATACTGGCACAGATCCTAAGGAGAACTTTATTCTGGTCATGGAAGAAAAAGTGGATAAGCATTTTGAAAAACCACAAAGCCAAACCAAAAACAAAACAAAACAAAACAAAACAAAAAAACCCCCACAAAGCCAGCTCACAAGTTTTGCCAACAGGCTTAATATAATAGAGGAGAGTCAAATGGACTTCAGAAGAGAAATAATGGAACTAAAGGCAAACCTGCAAGCTGAAGGTATCAAAAACCAGCTATCCAAATTAAATGAAGACGTGCAAATATAAGAATGCATATCAGGAAGAAATAATTAAATCAAACATTGAAATGAAATCATATCTCAACAGATTGATAGAGACAACCCAAACAGAAGTTTCAGAAAACAAAAACAAAATTGAAGTAATAAAAACCTCCCTAGAATCTCTCACTAACAGAATCAGTAATTGGGAAAACTGAACAGAGGAGTATGGGAGAGAAATCAGAAATTTAACAAATTTGAAAATAGCAAGTGAACAAGACTCAAGAGAAATGTGGGATACCATAAAAGACCTAATCTCAGGATCATGGGGAACCCAGAAGGGGAAGAAATCCAGGCTAGGGGCATAGAAAATATTTTCAACAGAATTATTCAAGAAAACTTTTCTCACCTTGCAAGAGATAATACTGTATGTCCAAAAGATGCACACAGGACTCCAAACAAACTGGATTCAAAGGAAAACTTCTTCAAGACACATGTTAATTACAATGCCAAACATTGAGGATAAAGAAAGAATACTTAGAGCAGCGGGAGAAAGGAAACTCATCACCTACAAAGGCAAACCCATCAGACTCACTGCAGACTTCTTCATAGAAACCTTAAAAGCCAGAAGAGCTTGGAATAAAGCGATTCTAGGCCTAAAGAAGTACAGATTTCAACCTAGACTATTGTACCCAGCAAAGTTATCCATCATAATAGATGGAGAAATAAAAGTATTCCATGAAATTAGCCAGCTCTACAATTACTTGAACACAAAGCCAAACCTTCAGAAAATACTACATGAGATATTCCATGCAGATGAGATAAGCAATCAACCCCAGGAAAGGAACAGAGAACAAGCACCGTAACACCAAAGTGACAACAACAGCAGCTCAGATACCAACCCCCATAGTCCCTCCAACATGGCAGGGCTTAAAGCAAACCTCACAATTATAACTTTGAATGTAAATGGGCTTAACTCTCCTATAAAAAGACATGGGATAGCAGTGTGGATCAGAAAAATGGACCCTTCCATCTGTTGCCTTCAAGAAACGTACCTTATTGCTAAAGACAGTATCCTACTGAGAGTAAAAGGATGGAAAACAATTTTCCAGGCATGTGGGAACAATAAAAAGCCAGTGTAGCTACTGTAATATCCAACAAAATAGACTGTAAAACCAAAATCAATTAAAAAGGACAATGATAGCCACTTTCTAATCATCAAGAGAACAATCCAACAAGAAGACATCACTATACTAAATATGTATGCAGCAAATGCAAGGGCCCCTCAGTTCATAAGGCATATATTACTCAAAAACAAAACAGATATAGATGCCAACACCATCACAGTAGGAGACTTTAACACTCCACTGTCATCCCTAGACAGATCTTCCAAACAAAAGACAAGCAGGGAAATAACATTGCTCAACAGCACCATAGACAAGCCAGAGATAACAGACATTTACAGAAAATTCCACCCCAAGGACTCAGATTATACATTTTTCTCAGCAGCGCATGGAACCTTCTCCAAAATTGACCATGTACTAGGCCATAAATCATCCCTCAACAAATTTAGAAGATCAATGTAATCCCCTGCATCATATCAGACCACAACACATTAAAGCTAGAAATCAATAAAGTTAGAAGATACAAAAATGTCAACAGATACTGGCATCTAAACAACTCACTCTTGAACAATGAATGGGTCAAACAAGAAATCAGGCAGAAAATTCTGAATTTCCTAGTAACAAATGATAATGAGGACACAAACGATCAGAATTTGTAGGACACAATGAAGACTGTCCTAAGGGGGAAATTAATTGCACTAAATGCCTTCATAACAAAGACAGAGAGGTCTCAAATCAACCACCTATCCTCCCACCTAAGGTTATTAGAACAGATGGAAAAGTCCAACCCTAGGAGCTCAAGAAGCAAGGAATAATTAAAATCAGAGCTGAGATTAATGACCTGGAAACGAAGAAAACAATTTAAAAAATAGATAAATCAGTTGGTTCTTTGAAAAAGTCAATAAGATTGACAAACCCCTGGCTAATCTAATCAAACAAAGAACAGAAAAGGCCAAAATCAACAAAATCAGAAATGATAAGGGAGAAATCACAATGGCCCCTGAAGAGATTGGAAGTATCATCAGGTCATATTTCCAAAATCTCTACTCCACAAATTAGAGAATCTGGAAGAAATGGATGAATTTTTGAACACCTACCAACTACCAAAGCTCAGCCTAGAGCAGATAAAGTTGCTAAATAAACCTATCGCAACCACAGAAATTGAGTCTGTAATAAAAAACCTTCTCAAACAGAAAAGCCCAGGTCTGGATGGTTTCTCAGCTGAATTCTACCAAACCTTCATCATAGAATTGAAGCCACTCTTTCTGAAGCTTGTTAGAAGCTTATGAAAAGAGGGTAGGCTCCTAAGCACCTTCTACAAAGCTACCATTACCCTAATTCCCAAACCAGTCAAGGATGCAACAAGAAAAGAAAACTACAGACCCATATACCTGATGAATTTAGATGCAAAAATCCTGAACAAAGTCCTTGCAAACTGGATACAATGCCACATCAAAAGTATTAGTCACCCTGACCAAGTCAGCTTCATCCCAGGGATGCAGGGATGGTTCAACATACATAAGTTCATAAATGTGTAATTCACCACATTAATCAACTCAACCATAAAAACCACATGGTCATCTCAATAGACGCAGAGAAGGCCTTTGAAAAGATTCAACACCACTTCATGTTCAAAACCCTAGAAAGAATAGGCATAGACGGCTTATACCTCAACATGATAAAGTCAATGTACAGATCCCCTAAAGTACAAATCATTCTCAATGGGGAACAGCTTAAGGAGTTCCCACTCAATTCAAGAACAAGACAGGGTGTCCACTCTCACCACTGCTCTTCAACATAATGCTTGAAGTTCTAGCCCAAGCAATAAGACAAGAGAATACCATAAAAGGGATACAAATTGGAAAGGAAGAAATTAAACTATCCCTCTTTGCAGACGACATGATCCTATATATATATATATATATATATATATATATATATATATATCAGACCAAGAATAGTACCATTAAACTCCTGAAGGTGATCAATGCCTTCAGCAGAATGGCAGGATACAAAATTAACACACAAAAATCAGCAACCTTTCTATATGCAGAAGACAAACATTCAGAAAAAGACATCATAGAAACTGTCCCGTTTTCTATAGCCTCAAAGAAAATCAAATACCTTGGAATATCACTAACCAAAGTAGTGAAAGACTTATATAAGGAAAACATTGAAACACTCAAAAAGGAAATAGAGGAGGATGTGATAAAATGGAAAGACATTCCATGCTCATGGATAGGGAAAATCAATATAGTAAAAATGGCAATCCTGCCAAAAGCAATCTACAGATTCAATGCCATGCCAATTAAAATCCCAGCCTCTTTCTTCACAGACATAGAAAAAATAATCTCAAATTTTTTTGGAAGAATAAAAGACCTCGAATAGCTAAAACAATTCTAAGTAAAAAAAATTTTCTCAGGAGGTATCACCATGCCTGACTTTAAAACATACTACAAAGCTATAGTAACTAAACAGCATGGTATTTGCAGAAAAACAGACAGACCAGTGGAACAGAATTGAAGACCCAGCTTTTAATGCAAGTAACTTCAGTTACTTGGTTTTTGGCAAGGATGTTGTTGCGGTCAGCTTTCTTGTTGCTGTGCAGATAGAACCCAAGCAAAGGCGGCTTGTGGAGGAATGGGTTTATTTGGCTTACGGACTCGAGGGAAGACTCCATCCTGGCAGGGAAAACGATGGCATGAGCAGAGGGCTGGACATCACCTCTGCCACAACACTGCAAACAGCGGCAGGAAGGTGTACCAAACTCTGGCAAGGGGAAGCTGGTTTATAACCCCACAAGCCCGCCCCTGACAACACAGCTTCATCAAGGTTGTAAAACCTAAACTGCCATCAGCTGAGGATCGATCTATCAGAACACATTCAATTGTTTGTGGGGGACACCTGTATCAGACCATGACAGATGCCAACAATGTATGTTGGATGAAAGATAGCATCTTCAACAAATGGTGCTGGACAAATTGGATAAACACGTGCAAAAAAAAAAAGAAAATAGACCTAATCCTTTCACCTTACACTAGAATCAACTCCAAATGGATCAGAGACCTCAATCTAAACCAAACAACCATGGACACTCTGAAAGAAAAAATAGGAGGACCCCTATAGGAGTTAGGAGTAGGGAAAAACTTCCTGAGAAAATCTCCAGCAGCCGAGGAATTGCATCACTCACTTAACCTGTGGGACCTGATCAGGCTCAAAAGGTTCTATACAGACAAAAATACCATACTCAGAGCCAATAGACCCCCATCAAACTAGGAGTTGATTTTTGCCAGCTATAACTCAGACAGAGGCCTAATCTCCAGAATTTACAGAGAACTCACTGAGTTGCTGACCAACGTGACCCATGAGGTCCCAAAAACAAGACAGGATTCTGTCAAAAGCTCTTGAATGCCCATCCCAGGCCTGAGGTAGGATCCTGTTGCTGAAGAAACTACAGAAAGCCATCTATCAGCATCAAGAGACCCTTCGAGGTCCAGATTGGTAACCAGACCCCAGATGGTAGTTAGTGCAGTGCTGGAAGGCACGGCATAAGCTGCCAAGGGAAGCTGATCAACGACAGCTGGAGTAAGCAGAGACCACTGGCAAGAAATGAAGTCGGCCACCAGGAGTAGACTGAACACACTGCCTACTGGGAGAGAACAGCGAACCAAGAAAGGAGCAATTGTGCAACGGAGGAACCCTAGCCTGGGGGAGGCAATCAACAGCTTTTAATTCGGCTAAATAATCCACTCAGTGACATGGAGCCCGTAATCGGAACCAGGGACTCAGGGCGAAATGCACTGGGAACCAAAATCTCAGGCCTTCAAAGAGAAATGCACTACATGAGTGATATACAGAGAGGCTACTAATATTAGAATCTAGCTAATTCAGAAATGTATATCTAAGTTAATTTATATGATCTCAGTCTCTGATGGAGATTCTGTTTGTATCTTTCAGAAGGCAGAGAGAGAGAGAGAGAGAGAGAGAGAGAGAGAGAGAGAGAGAGAGAGAGCGCTATGGATCCTCCAACCCTAACAATGATCCAGAGGCCAATAAGCTGAAATCTGGATAAGAGAGGAGCCACACCAGATCTTCCATGAAGGAGCCATATAGAACCCAGCAGAGAGTGGTGTGATAGGCATGAGACCTATAACCACAGCCAGTCAGTCAACACCGGATGAGCCAGCCAGCCAGACACCAGCGATTTTCAACGGAACCTAAAGCTGAAGTACAGAGGCCCATAAGACCTCAACAATAAAGCAGCCTTAAGACTCACCCACCATGACTCAGGGAACTGAGCGGAAGAGGGGGCGGAAAGAATGTAAGAGCCATGGTGGGGGAGAACTCCCAGAGACATTGCTCCCCTCAGAAACAACATACAAAGGGGGGGGGTGGTGGAACCCAATTGACTCCTAGGCTATCCATAACACCCTACCCCATGGACGTATCCAGACTACCTACGGAGAAGGATACACAGCTGATTGGGGACAGGGAGGAGGGAAATTGGGGAAATGGGATATCAACTCATTATTTGTTCATTAAGTGTATCTAATTATGGATAATAATAATTAATAATAATAAAAGAAAAAAAATCAGATGAAGGGGCTGGAGGTATTTCTCAGTGGTTAGGGCACTTGCCTGCAAATTATTTGGGTTTGATTTCCTAGTACCCACATAAAGCCAGATGCACAAAGTGGAACATGCGTCTAGAGTTAGTTTTCAGTGGTTAGAGGCCTTGGCACATTCTCTCTCTCTCTCCTTCCCCCCTCTTTCTCCTTAAAAATAGATAATTAAATATTGAGAAAAAAATTACCTTCTTAAAATATTCAGATGGGGACAGGACATTTAGTCTGGGTGGAAGAAATCATCTTTTCAAGATAGTCAGCATCTCAAGAGATATTTTTAACTTATCAATGATCCAAAATGACTTATAAAATTTTGCTGTATGTAAGGACAATTGTGAAAGTTAATTTATCCCTAAACACAAGTATGTGCTGTGTAACTAAGTTGATTGCAAAATAATATTATTTAAGAGAGTTTCACAACAAAAAATCTGTTATCCATAATAGTGACATGTAATTTATAAAAGGAATTTTAGGTTAAATTTATTTATAACTTATTAAGTAAAGCTTTTTATTCTGAAAGATAAGAATATGAAAACATTTTTGACCTCTTATATCTATAATTGTTACCTGTAAAGTGGATGTTACCTATTGGCATTTATAAAACTACCCTAAAATGCATTTGCATAAGACATTTACCTTTTATAAGGTACATAATTAGTTGGATCTGCAGATGGCGGCCAGGTCAAGCTGCTCTCTGCTGGGCTGGCTCATGGGACTGTCACCATGCGCAGTTGATTAGGGAGTTGGCTAGTCAGAATGCCCTTGGCGAAGATGACTCCACTTTGCTCTACAATCTCTTGCATGGTTTCCAAGGGAGAAAACAGACTTGCCCTAGGTCAGAATTCTAGCATTGCTTCTGATGTATTCTACTCGGAATGCCAGGGTAAGTCCCACATCTGTGCTCTTGAGGTGGGTAAATTTAGTATAGGAAGAAGCATGGATCCAAGGAAGGAAAAGCTGTGGCCATCTTTGCAAGTGACCACAGCTTGTTACAGACCATCAACTGCTCAAACAGTGCTCTGTGTGATCCTCCCAAATAATGCAGTAGGTCAGTAGCACGACAGTCATCTTATCATTCCCCAAGTGCATAGAAACAGACAGCAAGATTTGAGAGAGTGTCATGGATTACACATACTGGAAGGTGAATGAGTTCCGATGGACTTTGAAAGGCAGAGATGTGAGACGAGATGCTGCTATAGTTAACAGGACTATATTATATATAGTGAATGGTTTTCAAGGCTTGGCCCCATAGAGACACACTGAGCCTTATTTTAGTAACTTCCAAGAATCAGAGCAATTGAACATTGACTCTACAGAGACTAACTTTCCACACCGCCACAAGACTCTAAATCTAAATAAAGGCGTCAGTGTGGGGATACTGTGACTTTGCAAGATCTATTGATCAATCTTTGTTTCTTTTGTATTTTTCTGTATAGTCACCTCTTGAGCTATGTGAACAAAATACTTGGAAAAAATATCACTCGCTAGATTGCTCCTAAAGTTATATATTATGCTGCTAAAGGTAGTTAGGGAAGTCATTAATAGAAATAAAATGGAAGAAAATTTCCACATCCTTAATTTTTTTTACAGCAGTTGAACTTTACCTGTACTCATTATTTTGGGTTTACATTCATATTTAAAATTTATACTCTTGGCTGAAGAGATGGCTCAGCAGTTAATGTGCTTCCCTGCAAAACCTAATGGCCTGAGTTTGAGTTCCCAGTACCCATGTAAAGCCAGATTCGCAAAGCGGTGTATGCATCCAGAATTTGTTTGTGCTGGCTAGTGGCCCTGGTGCACCCATTCTCTCTCTCTACTTGCAAATAAATAAATAAATAATATTTTAAAATTATTTAAATATTTGCACTCTTGGACAATCTTCAAGGCTCAATTCTATGCCATACTGAACCCAAATTGACATTAAAAAAACCCTCAATTCTTATTTTGACATAATTTTAGTTGACAAAGAGCTACAGAAATGTCAAAACCTGGATTCATAAAATGAGAAATTCATTGTCTTTGGGTAATTGAATTACATCATATAATTTATGTGAAATCCTTTTATCCTGATATACATCAAACTCTTTAGCTGAGAAGTAAAATTCCCAGGAAAAGAAAAAAATGAACAATTGGTACACTTTCTCATTAATCACCATATTTGAAGCATGTTATGCAAACATCACACTTAATTTTTACAGTGCCTTTTAGAAGAATGCATTGCCTTAATTTTATGAAAGAAAAAATTGGACTTGGAAAGAATATAACTTATTGGTGTAGGCTTAGAAATGATAGGGCCTATACTCAGCTTCTGATTTCCCAGAATCTTCCTTCCTGAATACCACAATCTATAACCAAGAAGACAAAGGACTCTTGAAATGAGGTACAAGTTGGGTGTTGGGGAACATAAAGGCAGATAAAACAACATATATTGAAGACTCTGATATTTAGATACATTATTGTGTATCAAATTTATTTTAATTTCCCAACCAATGGTTTTCTGTGACAATTTTCTCATATTTGCTCTTACTCTGCCCTCACCCATTGGTTTGTACCAGCTTAAGGTGGATAATTTACTGCAGGGGTATCTGGATGGCTGCTATATTATCTAACTACTTCCCTACCTACAATGTCTTTGTATTGCCTTCACACATAAGGACTTCTTTGCCAGGTATTGACTTCTGGTATCACTGCTAATAAATATATAATAGATGCTATTATATATGATTAAATATTATTAAACGAAAACTGTATGCAACTTATATTTTCATGTAAGCCATCTGACTCTTCCTTTTCGCAATTATAAAAATATACTAAGCATGATTCTTCAAATGAAGTTTGTTTAGGACATTAAGTACATTATGGATTTTCAGATGCAGACCCTGGCTTACTTATAACCTAATTGTATTTTTATTGGCATAAAGGTACAGACAGTGAAATATGAAATTGTATTGATAAGTATCGAGGTTACTATGTACTAAACTTATGTGAACAGTATATCAAAGTGTTAATTTTGTGGACAAGCATTTTTTATTTCTTTTGGAAAAATACTAGGGCAATGGACAAGGTACATTTTATAACATTGTAAGCAGTGATCAAATTATTTTCCATAACAACTTTGCCATTTTAAGCTCATAGGAGAAATGTATGAGAGGCTCAGTTATTTCACTTTTTGGTTTTTCGAGGTAGGGTCTCGCTCTAGCCCAGACTGACCTGAAATTCACTATGTAGTCTCAGGCTGGCCTAGAACTCACAGTGATCCTTCTGCCTCAGCCTCCCCAGTGCTGGGATTAAAGGCATGCACCACACCACCACACACCACCACATTTTTCTTAGTAATTTTAATTGCAGACACTCTAATATTTAGTATATTCCTGTGTGGTATTCATTTGAATTTTTGTAATATCTACTACTTCTAAATTCTATTTATTTTTGGTATTTTATATTCTGTTTGTGATGTTTCTAAATCTTTTGTTCACTTTTATTGGATTGCTCTTTTCAGTAGTGTTTTGGCTTTGTAAGTTCTTGGAATATTCATATGCACGTTAGAGATATTTGTTACTGCAACTGAGGCCTTTTCTAAGTTGGAAAAATTTCCTCTATCATTATTACTATAGCTATATGTTTATTTTTCTTTCTGGGATTATTGTTAGTCACAGGTTAGAAAACCAGGATATCTCTCTGTTTTTAAATCTCTATCTCCTAATTTTCTCTCATAGTTTAATTTTTTTGGAATTTAGTGAGTTCTAGATAAGTCTCAAATTTGTCTTGTAATTTCCTCACTGTTTTCTATGTTTTAATTTCTTTCATTGTGGCTTTAATTTGATGATTATGTCTTCCATTTTCAACTAATTCTTAATTTTTGATTTGCCCACTTTATTACATTATTAATACAGTATTTGCTTGAGTCTTATTGATACAGAGGTTAGATATTTTCTAAAGATTAAGAATTTGTTCAGTTGACAGCATGTATCGGAGGAAGCCAAGTTCTTTCTCAGAAGCAGGAAAGCATCAGAGGCCTTTGCTCTTTTTGACTTAGCAGGGTGCATGGCACATGGCACATGCTCAAAGATGGCTATTGAGTCAGTGGAAAAGTGCAAATTTTCTTAGTACTTCCCCATTTAGTTTAGGTTCTCATAATTTTCAGCTTACTTTTTCTTCCAGAAGGTTGTCTGTGCTTGCCAACTTTGTAGGAGTTGAGTGGGTTCTGTGAGAAGTTGGTATGCTTCCTGCTCTTCCCAAATGTTGCACCAAGGTCCTTCAAGTTCATAAAGAAAGAAGAAGGCAAGATGAAAACCATCTACAAAACACATGGCATAGTGAATCACCAATGTAAGCAGATCTGGTGGAGCTGGTACTGTGGGTCCTACATTATGGGCGCATTGCTCCCACACATGCATCCCTTGTGTCATGGTTTGATCCAGGTGTCCCCCACAAACAAATGAATGTGTTCTGGGTAACTGATCCTCAGCTGAAGGCAGTTTGGATTTTACAACCTCAATGGAGCTGTGTTGTTGGGGGTGGGCTTATGGGGGTTATAAACCAGCTTCCCCTTGCCAGTGTTTGGCACACCTTCCTGCCACTGTTTCCAGTGCTGTGGCGGAGGTGATGTCCACCCCTCTGCTCATGCCATCTTTTTCCCTGCCAGAATGGAGTTTCCCCTCAAGTTCATAAACTTAATAAACCCATTGTGCCACAAGCCGCTTTTGTTTGTGTTCTTTTTTTGCACAACAACAGAGTAAGTTGACTATAACACCTTGCCTCTGTCAGTTCTTCTTGACTAGAAACAAACTTTGGGACCATCTAGAGTTGGCTGCCTGCCCTTGATATACCAGTCTGGCATGGCAGGAGTGTTTGGCTCTGGATTCTTCCTCTGGGTAGTACAGACGAAGGGTCCTCCTACTACCTAGGATTCTTATTCCTGTGGGACCTTTCTTTTTTTTTTTTTTTCTTTTTTTATCTTTTTTTTCTTAAATATATATTTATTGTCCATAATGAGTTACATTATTCAGTGGGCAAACAATGAGTTGTTATCCCCAATTCCCCAATTTCCCCCCCTCCCCATTCCCAATCAGCTGGATATCCTCCTCCGTGGGCCGTCTGGATCAGTCCTTGTGGCAGGGGACCATGGATAGCCTAGTACTTAGCCAGGTCCTCCTGGCCCAAGTGTGTTGATACTGAAGGGTGCCATGCCTCTGGATAGTCTCCCCCACCACGGCTCTTACAATCTTTCCGCCCCCTCTTCCGCATAGGTCCCTGAGTCGTGGTGGATGAGTATTAAGGCTGCTTTAAGGTTGTGAGTTTTGGGGTCTTTGTGTCAAAGATCGTTGGTTTCTGTCTCCCTGGCTTATCCTGTGTAGATTGAATATCTGTGGCTGTGGGTCCCTCGTTCCTCCCGTCCTTCTCTGCGGGATTCCATATGGATCCTCCACGTTATGACTGTGGTGGCTCCTTCCTGTGGGACCTTTCTTAACATCAATCAAGTATGGTGAGATGTTGCTTCTAGCGCTAGGACACTATTTGCAACTGGAATATTCCATTGGTCACGTTAGCTGTACTTTGGAAGGAAAGCCAGGCAAATGTGCCATTTTGCCCAGAAGTCACATAAGTGATAAATGCCCTAGTTCAGCACATCATATTTTTTAATAGCTTGAAAGAGTGGCTCATGTCACAATTTCCTTTGGGTCCCAGCTATGTCCTGCCCTAGATCTGAAAGTATCAGTCTCCAAATGGTCAGGTCTATGCTTTTCTCCAAGTATTGTCCTGAGTTCAGCTTGAAGTGTCCCCCACCCATCTTTCTCTTTTACAGATGATTATTAGTGAAAACACAAATATAGGTGATGTTCACAGAGATGTAAATTTTGTGACTCGTTAAATGTCCTGAGAGAAGAGATTACATCTTTTGGTTAGTTTCTCTAGTTAAGAAAGATTGAATGTCAGTATGTTGAAATTCTAACTGTTTTTCTCTTTTCTCTCAGTACATCTGTGCCCAAGGCAGCAGGAACAGCAGTAATAAAAGAAAACGACTGTCCTTTGCATAGAATGAAAATGTCCTGAAAAAATTCATCCTAGAGAACTATACATTGATGATCTTGTTTGCCCCAAAACAAAAGCTTTTGTTGTTAAGCTGTTGTATGACTCCCAAGCCTTTTAGAGGCATTCCTAAAAGCAGGTTAATTTTATTGTCAGTTCCTCATGCCAACAAATTTAAACAATTAGAACCTAAGCTTGACAATTTAATCACTCAATAGCTACTGAAGATTACCTGCAGCGGAGAGACCAATACATCTATTTTATGTGGCAAATGGATGGCCTTAGTCTTCATGATTCACTGACCTGCTGTTTTGTGCGAATAGTCCTCGGCACACTGATGGGTGACACAAGCTGTTCAGTAAACACTGAGCATATAGTACTATTTCATCATAATGTCTAGCCCAACCTTTGTGCTTTGCATATACAAATTTCATGCAGTCAAACTAAAGATTAATCAATGTTTATTGAATCTCCTGGTTTATGTTCTGTGCCTTGCTAGGGTGAGCAGATGATTAAAAAGTATGGGAAATTTAGAGAAGAAATAATTTATGCTGAATAGTCTTCCTGTTCTGACAAATTTTTGTAAATTAAGCTCAAGTCTAGGTTAAGCTACGTCTAGTCTCTTTATGTAGGTCTTAAAATAGACTCTGATTTGTCTTATAGAAACAAGTATCAGAGGTTGGGAAATGGTACATGTCTTGCTATGTAAGCATGAAGACCCAATTTTGGATCCCCGGTACCCATGTAAAGGCCAGGCATGGCCTTTGCACACACTTTTAATCTCAGTACTATGGAGTTGGAGACAGGAGGCTTCCTGGGGCTTGATGGCTAGCTAATCTAGTGGAATGTGTGAGCTCTGGGTTCAGTGAGAGATCCTGTCTCAAAAAATAGGGTGTGGTCATAATGAGATGTATCTGAGTAACAAAAATGTTGAAAATGATTGAAGAAGGTACCCAACATTGCCTGGCCCCTGTGTGTACACACACCCAAACACATATGAACATGTATACAAACACCTACATCCAAAAAAGAAAACAGGCAGCATTTAAAATTGTTTTATTTATTTATTTTTAAAATGTTTTTATTGGCTTAGAATTATACATATTAACACAACAATATGCTCAGTATCATAGGTTCTTAGATATAGCCATTGAATCCATGATGACATTCCCTCATATGCATTAGTTATTCTCCCCCCCCAAGACTCTTACATTCTTCCCCCCCTTTTCCGCAAATTTCCCTGAGTCACAGTGGGTGAGTTTAAATTTTGCATAGTTATTCGGTTTTTAAGAGTCTGTAAATTTGTATTTTGGACAATTTTGGGCACCCTTGGTGCCTCTCTCCATTGTCCTTCCCCAGGTTATCCGCCTTGCTGTGGGAGTAGCTCTTTTGCTCCTCATCTCACTTCCTTAACTTAACTTCCTTGTGTTAGGGCTCTAATTGGTGAGTTTGAGGTGAAACGTCTCCTGCTTGGGTGACCCCTGTCAAATTAGGACCCTTTGGTGGAGTTCGGTTGTCCTGGTTCTCATTGCTTTCTAAAAAATACAAGCAGAGACTCCAGCGGAGAGTGAGACCATTATTGGTCAATTGAGACAAATATTGCTAGGTTGGTGAGCGTTTGGAGGGTGTGGCCTTTCTGAGGACCTATGGTTAGTGAGAACTTCCCAACATAGATGGAGTTCTTGGTCCCCCTTCAAGGTTGCCTTGGGTCTCCTTACCAATCAGGGGTTCCCTGCCTTTGAGCGGATCTCAAAGCCAATTAGCCAGCTGTTGATTACCCACCTAGGTTGGGTGCCACTATTGCACAGATGGGCACTTCTTGACTTGCTTGTCTGTGCCATATAGCAGTGTGTTCTGCACTCTCAGGCCATCTGTTGGTGTAACTTGAAGATGCCTCCTGCTCTCTCAGGATATTGTTGGTCTGGTTCCCCTGGCAGCTCATGCGACACCTTCTGGCATTACCTAGGCTGCTCATCTGGAAGCTGATTTCATTTCTGGATTCAGCAGGGTCTCTCAGTGTTGTGTGATATCAGATCATGGAATCTTTAGCAATAGGGTCTTATCTTTTGCCTGAGGTGGGTATTCAAGGGCTGTGACAAAAATTTTTCTTGTTTTAGGGACCATGTGGGTCACTCTGATCAACAGCTCATTGTGGTAAGTAACTACTTACTGGGTCTGGGAGCCTAAGGTCAGCGTCCTTTGTACCATAGGTAGGCTTCCACCCACCCCCTTTGGGGCCCTATCTACCTCCAGAACTTGTTGTACAGAACATAGGATTCTATGGAGTCAGATTGTTGTTAGTTTAGGTTTGTGTACATCTCTCCCCTCTGTTGCTTCCACACTTGCCCCATTTCCTTCTGTCCCCTTTGCCTTTCACCTGAGTCACTATCATATTTACTTACAGTCGGTTTAACCTGATTAGGGGTTAGGGGCTATAGATAAGAGAGAATATTCTGTGCTTGTCTCTATGTTCTTGTGTGAGTTCACTGAGTATGATCTGTTCCAAATCCATTCATTATTCTTTCTTTTTTTTGAAAGTTAGATATATAATTTTTTTATTATTTTTTACAATGAGTTGATATCCCCAATTCCCCAATGCCCTCCCCTCCCCATCCCCAATCAGCTGGATATCCTCCTCCATGGGTCGTCTGGATCAGTCCTTGTGGCAGGGGACCATGGATAGCCTGGTATTCAGCCTGGTTCTCTTGGCCCAAGTGTGTTGTTACTGAGGGGTGTCATGCCTCTGATATTCTCCCCCACCACAGCACTCACAATCTTTCCGCCCCCTCTTCAGCTCAGTTCCCTGAGTCGTGGTGGGTGTGTATTAAGGCTGCTTTAATGTTGTGAGCTTAGGGGTCTTTGTGTCGAAAATCGTTGGTTTCTGTCTCACTGGCTTATCCTTTGTTGATTGAATGGCTATGGCTGTGGGTACCTTGTTCATCCAATCATTGTCTGTGGGGTTCCATATGGATCCTCCACCATATGACTGTGGTGCCTCATCTCTGTGGCTATGGGTCCCTTTTTCATCCCCTCATTCTCTATGGGGCTCCATATGGATCCTTCACAGTATGACTGTGGTGGCTCATCTCTTGCAAGAATCTCAGCTATTGGCCTACAGTCGGTTGGTAGGGTTAGATGGACCACAACTCTCTCACTGCATCCTGAAAAATACAAACACAATCTCCATTGGAGAGTGAGATCAGTATAGGTTAACAAATATACACAATTCTGTATTACCTAGATTCTATTTTTAGTAGCTTCCCTGTCAATCGGTCCCATAGCGCTTCTTTTCTTGGGAGCCCAAGAGTACGGGATCTGGTACATATCGCACTGATTCCCCAGTTCCAGTCATGGGCTTCCCCACACTAAGTGGAATATTTGGCCAAATTTAGAAGCTGTTGATTGTCTCCCCCAGGTCCAGGCTCCTCCATTGCACTAGTGCTCCTTTCTTGGTTTGCTGTTCTCTCCCAATAGGAGGTGTGGTCAGCCTACTCATGGCCGCAGTCTGTGTTTCATGCCAGTGGTCTCTGTTTACTCCAGTGTCGTTGATCAGCATCCCCTGGCAGCATGTGCAATGCCTTCCAGCACTGCACTAACTACCATCTGGAGGCTGGATACTATTCCGGACCTTGAAGGGTCTCTCAATGCTAATCGATGGCTTTCTGTGGTTTCTTCAGCAACAGGGTTTTACCTCAGGCCTGGGGAGGTCATTCAAGAGCTTGACAGAATTCTGTCTTATTTTTGGAACCTTATGGGTCACTTTGGTCAACAGCTCAGTGAGGGAAGGAACCGGTGGCTGGAACCAGGGGTTTTAAGACTGATAAATTATTCACAGGCTTAGACTCTCTCCCCTACTACTCATGGCCCCTCTTGCCAGTCGACGCTCACTACTTGCTCAATAGGTTATAGTATGCTCGTGAGGATTTTATGTTTTTGAACCTAATTTGGTTTAGCCTCATGCTTAAGCCATTCCCCTCCACCCATCCCTTATCCCTCATTTATAACCTCTCACTATTTCTACTAGTCTGCGTAGAGTTTACGGTTATCCTGGTTAAGGACCATATATGAGGGAGAATATGCGGCATTCGATTCTCTGTTCTTTTGAGTGTTCACTTAGTAAGATCTGCTCGAAGTCAGACCATTTTTTGCTAAATTTCGATATCATTTTTCCTTTCAGCTGAGTAAGATTCCATCATGTAAATATACCATAGTTTTGCTGTCCATTCCTTCATGGATGGGCATTTGGGTTGATTCCAATTCTTGGCCATTATGAATTGAGCTGCTATAAATATAGTTGTACAAATGCAAATTTATTGAGTGCTTTGTAAGTTCTAGATATTAGACCTCTATCTGTGTTATAGCTGGCAAAGATTAACTCCCAACCTGATGGTGGTCTATTGGCTTTGAGTATGGTAAGTTTGTCTGTACAGAAGCTTTTTAGCTTGATGAGATCCCATTGGTTAAGAGATTGCTGTACTTCCTGGTTTACCTGCGGTTTGTTCAGGAAGTTTTTCCCTACTCCTATTTCATACAGAGTTCCCCCTATTTTTTCTCCCAGGATTTTCATAGTTTCAGATCTTGTGTTGATTTTAGTGCATGGTGAGAGGACTGGGTCTATTTTCATCTTTTTACAACTGTTTATCCAATTTGTCCAGCACCATTTGTTGAAGATGCTATCTTTACTCCAGTTGACATTGTTGGCATCTTTATCAAATATTAAGTAGCTATAGTTGCTTGAGCTTAGGGCAGGGTCTTCAATTCTGTTCCATTGGTCTACCTGTCTATTCTCATGCCAGTACGATGCTGTTTTTGTTGCAATGGCTTTGTAATATATCTTTAGATTGGGTATGGTGATACCTCCAGATGAGCTTCTTTTACTAAGGATAGCTTTGGATATCTGGGGCCTTTTGCCTTTCCAAATAAATTTGGAAATTATTTTTTTCTATGTCTACAAAGAATGACACTGGTGTTTTTATTGGTATGGCATTGAATCTGTATATTGCTTTTGGGAGTATTGCCATTTTCACGACATTAATTCTACCTATCCAGGAGCATGGAAGATCTTTCCATCTTTTTGTGTCATCCTCAATTTCCTTCTTCAGTGTTTTTATGTTTTCATTATACAAGTCTTTCACATGCTTGGTTAGTGTTACTCCAAGGTATTTGATTTTTTAATAAGACTATTGAGAACGTGACTTTTTCACTGATTGCTTTTTTTGTGTGCACATCATTTGTAGTTGGGGAACCCGGTTTGGGCTGGTGCGGGAGCTGGAGAGGGGGTGTGCCTTGGGTAGGGGCCGGCTGGGTTCCAAGGTCTGTATCCAAGCTGGATTCTCAAACCTTTACTGGGAGTGTCCTGGTGAGGCTGCTACTCATCCGCCATCTTGCTCCACCCCTCTTGTTTTTATTTTTTTGAGGAAGAGAGAGATAGGTAGAAAGAATGGGCTTCCCATGGCTTCTTGCCACTGCACATGAACTTCTGATGCATGCACCACTTCATGAATCTAGCTGTATGTGGATATGGGGAATCAAGCCCATATGCCTTTAACTCCTGAGCCATCTCTCCAGCCCATTCTAACAAGAGAGTTTATTTTAATTATGACTGAGACCTGATTGTTTGACTAGCAAATTGGTTATGGTACTGCATAGGTAATTCATGTATTTTTGTGGATTTTATCTTAGTTCATGAAACAAGTAAAGCCACCATTCCTGTGTGACAGGTGGTTTAATAGATACCTGTAGATAGTTCTCTATGGCACCTTGTCTGGCTTAGTTGAGATCATCTGTAGCTAAGATGCAGGAATACTTGAGCAATGTGTTGGAAGTTGGGAAGGCTTGCTGAACATTTTCACATTGCCTCCCACGCATGGATTCCAGACACTTGAATCCACTCTGTAGTCTTTTCTATCTTATGAGAAACTGCCCAAGTCCTCACGAGGCCTTCTAAGACCCAACAGCTGCTGCCCAGCAGGCTCCTTCACTTCAAAGCCAGACTTCCTCATCCCCTGGTGACTCTTCATTTCTGTACAATCTGTTTGCACCCACACCACTTCACT
This sequence comes from Zapus hudsonius, assembly GCA_004024765.1. Lineage (NCBI taxonomy): Eukaryota > Metazoa > Chordata > Mammalia > Rodentia > Dipodidae > Zapus > Zapus hudsonius. The sequence continues at coordinate 9,952 of PVHP010007695.1, read as the reverse complement.
GATTGGCTCTTAAGAACACCAAAGGCCTAAAGACATCAAAGGACAATATTCAGCTCCCATCTATTCAAACTCTCTTTAGTTTTGGGCATGTTTTTTCATCTCCCCGTTTTTGATCAACATGCTAATGCCCTTATTGGCACAGAAACTAAAATTTCCTGGTTTCCCAACCACCTTTCACTACTTTTCACTTTCCTTCGGAGAGTCTACTGCTCTCTCATCTTTCAAAACTCAAGTTCCTATGGTCACATCAGGACTGTCTTTTCTGATCTTCCTGATCTGTTTCCCCCACCTTAACATGTCATGTATGTGCTTCAGACAGCATCCCTGTCTTCTCTCCTAAGACCCCCTACATGAATATCTAAACACCTCACACAGCTTTGTTTGTGTTTGGATGTATAAGTATAAACTTAAAATCTTCTACTTGAAATTTATTCTTCCTCTGAGTTTTTTAAAATAAATTTTTAAGTTTTTTCATTCATTGTCAATAATTAGATACATTGTATGAGCAAGTCTTATGATGGTACTCCAATTTCTCTCCTCCCTTTCCCCACCCCTCTGGGGGCCCTCCTATGTGGGCTTGCTGGACCAGTCCATGGAATAAGGGGTTATGGATTGTACAAGACGTAGCCAGTTTTTTCTCACCCACATGGATCTTACAATCTTTCTGCCCCCCTCTTCCACTCAGATCCCTGAGTCTTTGTCTCATTTAGCCTATACTGATCTCACTGTCCATTAGAGATTCTATTTGTATGTTTCTGAAGCCAGTGAGAACTGTGAACAACCCAATCCCATCAACAGGACTGGAGATGTTACCTGTCACCCAGGCAGGAGATGAAACACCCCTAACTTATCATATAGACCCCAAATGAAATCTTTGAGGTAGTGGTGAGATGAGCAAGAGACCTACCTCCACAGCAAGTCAGATAACCTGTGAAAGGATAATGGAGACAGACACTGAGGACACCCGACACAATCCAATGCAGAAATCCATAGACTCTTAAAACCTAAACAGTAAAGCAGACCTCTGGTGGGTTTTTTTTTTGTCAAGTAAATGTGCCATGCACAGTCTCTCCATCTGTCTTTCTCTTGATTTGTTTTTGACTCAGGGTCTCACTCTAGCCCAGGCTGGCCTTGAGCTCACAGCAATCCTCCTATCTCAGCCTCTGGATACTGGGATGATAGGTGTGAGCCACTATCTGGTGATACCCTCAAGTTTCTCAGCTAAAAGTGCTGGGAGTGATTTCAATGTCATCTTCTTCCTTACTCCACATGAATCAAACATCAAGTGTTGAGGACTTGACAGCTAAAATATATCTTGAATCCACTTTCTACTTTCTACTTTTAGGGGATGCACTCTTACATTCATGGTGTTTTGGAAGCTCTGAACTTCCTCATTAGTCTGCTGAGTGGTGCCACTAGCCCTACTCTTATCTCACTCTATGGCCTGTCCTCACAGAGAAGGCATGAAAGCAGACCGTGCACCTTGCAAACGTTGTTTCCCTGGATCCCTATTGCTTATGGGGCCTGCATAGCTGGAACATGTTCCTGGTATTATTATTTCTGTAGTACCAAAGCACCCAGGTAGTAGCTAAAGCTTTCATCTAGGTTTTGAAACACTCAATCAGCAAATGGTTAGCTCAACCTTCTGAGGAACTTTCTTTGAATTGACATTTTGATAATACTAATGAGTACTTGCAGTTTTCCATTCCCTTTCCTTTTATTATTATTTCCTTTGCCAGCTCATTCCTCTTCTTTTTATGGTGTCTTCTCCCAATGGAGTCATCCCATAACATTCACATATGGTTATGTTTCTCAATTTATGCTTTCAAAACATTCTATCATAAAACAATCATCACTCATAGTTACTGAGTAGTTTATGTCAAGTTTTTCATTTAATCACAATAGTCCTATAAATCAAGTACGATTATTCCTATGCCATAGGTGAGGAAACTGAGGCATTGGAAATTTAATTACCATGTAAGTACATGGCAGGGTCAGAATTTGAACCCAGGCACTTATACTATTTCTGTATGTGCTAATTATTGTACTTTCTACACATTGCAAGGGCCTGTCCCAGAGTCTGTAGTCATCACTATTCTAAACTGTGTCTTATTCATTGCTATAGCCTCCTGATCACTTACTCCAATGCTAGCACAGAGAAAGCACTTTGTAAATAGTTGTTGGAGCACAAAAAGCCATCTAGATTTTTTTGTTCTTCTTCTTCTTGGCTCAGAGCTCAATGGATATTTAGTGCTAATGGAATTTATAGCTATTGAAGAATGTATGCGGTAGAAGAAACCCCAGCATACAGAGATTTCAAGTTCTTTGTGAAACATTATCCATTTGGCTGTGGTTTACTTAGTCCTGTTCAAAGATCTGTGATTAATCTTCTTGTTCATCTTTTAGGCTGCCTTAGGCTAATGTTACTTTAAAGCAGTCATCTTTGGCAGCTGAGTTCTTAGCTGGTCATCGTCTACTATTAAGAGATACTTAGTTTGATAAGTATCAGAACAGGGAAAAACTTATGAGATCACTTGCTTTTCTCAATACATAAGGACAGAAATGGATTTATTTCAAGGAAAAGAGTAAGATACAATATATCATATGTGTGTGCCTTTTCGTCAATTTCCACTGTGCTTAATTTTTCTCTAATATTCTGGGTAGATGAAGAAAATTAATAGCAATGGTAATGTTAGTGTTTGTGATTGTTGACTTCAACAATGAACTTTTACCTGCTTGTCCTTGTGAAGAAATAGCATTGCTTCTTTTTCTCTCCTAATTCTAGAATATGAGCTGTGGATGGGAAAGAGTACAGGAGTTTCTTTTTACCCCAAAGAAAGGAGAGATTAAGGTCCAGACAACATCGATTAAGAGACACTTTGGGTGAAGTCAAGGCTGTAAGATACATGGTGATTTATTGCAGTAGGTCGATTTCATTCTGCTGTGAATGTAACTGCAGCCCATAGCGTCCATGCTGTAATGGCTTCTCTGCATACCAAAATGTTTAAGCAAAGCCTCTTGCTTTTCTACCCTTTTATCTTATACACATGGGAATGGACAACTGTGTGCTGAGAGGAGAAAGGAAGATTGTATCACCGAATTGCATTTGACTTTGTTAACTTGAATTTATGAAATAGAGATGATGTATAATTGGAAAAAGAGAGCCTAACTTCTGGAACAGTTGTTCAGTGTGATAAATTAAAAAAAAAAAAAAAACTCCAACTGCTATTTTGTCAACAAGAGAAGTTAGCGTCACAAACCGCAGCCCAGCTGTTTTCTTTTTATTTCTTCTTCTAGTTAGGTAGTGTGGCATGAACCACAGAAAGAAAAGCAGTATGACTCTTATTATTTAAGTACCACTGAAGGCCTCCTACCACTTTTCAAAGCAGCATGCAAAACTGAGGCCTGATCTTTCCATCCTCATTTCAATTAGCTCCGTCTCTCCATGCAACTCCTGGGCTTCCATTTCTGCCACGGTGGGCCCACTAGCTAAGAAGTACCCTGTGGTTTCTTCTCACTTCTGGTTATCGTTGAGTAGCCATTAAAGTTGGTTGACAAAAATGACTGCACTTCAAAATGAGAAGCTCAGGAATGAAGCAATAATTCTTTTCTCGTGAGAAAGCTTAAAGGGAACCCGAAGTCGAGGATGAGTGACAAACGTAGAATGTAGTTGAAGGTGCTGGGTCCACATTAACTAGAATGCAGGTTTGGCTGTACAGTGAAACCTAAAATATCTAAGGCTTTAAAAAAGATGGAAGCTTATTAATTGTACCAGTAATGGTTCAAGGGTGAGTAGACCAGGGCCGAAGGGTGCACTTTGTACAGGACCTACACTCCCTCTCCATCACTGCTCCTCTTTCCCCATTGGTGGTTTCCATAGCTACGCAGTTCTCATTGTCACAAGTGCCTTGTATGCTGCAGGTAGGAGAGGAGGAGGGTATAGAATGCTTCCTTCCATATTATTATGTCGTAGAAGTTGTGCCCATCATTTCCACTCACACTTCATAAGTCAGGGAATAGTTATATGAACCAACCTTGTGAAGAAATTTGGGAAATGTAGTCTTTTGATTAGTTATGTGCCTCACTGGAACTAGATACTTTCCAATTAAAAGGAAAAGAAAAGAATCCATTTTCAGAGACAACAGATCACACTATATTTACTGTTGGTAAAAATGGAGGGAAAAGAAAACAGTGTGGTTCAGGGTGATTTCCTTTCTCCCTAGCAGCTGTCAGGTATGTGACAGACCATGGATGGCTAGCTCTTGTTGAAAAGGTATTTTCTAGCTGGGCATCAGGTAGTCATAGAACTGATGAAAAGGTCAGAGTGCCAAGTACTGCACTAGCAAGGTATAAGACAGACCTCAAACACACCATGAAGTGGTCTGCTTATTGTAATGCCACAGGTACCACTTCCATGATATTCTGAAATTTTTGAATCTGTTGCCAGTGTCATTATAGGAACTTAGGTACAGAACTGAGCTTCTAGGTGGTGCCGGTGCTTTTAATGAGTTGAAAATGTTTCTTCCCCTAGAATCCTTGAAAGAGACTCAAATCACAAGTGAGGACACCAGGTTCGTTGAGCCTAGCTGCAGGGCCGAGAGCACAGGTGTTTTCTTGCCTTCTGAGCACCAGGTTCAGAGGGTGGAACTCTGTTTACCATGAAGTTTGACTCACACAGTGGTGAATTCCAGGCGTGGCAAGGATTTGCTTTTCTGAGCAGCCACTTTCAAAAATGCTAAGATGCACCTTATAATAATAATTGCTAAGTTAACAAAAATAAGTCCATAAATGTAGGGTTTTGAAGTTAGAAAACCTGGCTTCTGGTCATTACTCTATAAAATGTGGATATTAATATCACTTCCTAGAGTTTTGTAGACATATATATATATGTGTGTGTAATATATATAGTAGGCACTTAATAAATTGAGGAAAAAGAAAAGATAAATGTAATAACTTTCAACATACTTTAAGATTTTTCATTACCTTCTTTTGACTTTACTCTCTATGGACTTATTTAATTAACCTGTTAGTCATTATTTTAATTCAAATAGCCAATAATTGTGTATTGATCCTTTAATACTAATCTGGAGTCTTATAGTAAACAAGTTTGATAATGGGATCAATTTGATTCTCAATCTAAGTGTACCTAGATATATAAGGTAGATGAAAAAATTCTCCACTACTTTTTCCTGTGGATTAAAGACAGGAAAGTTGTGTCTGCAATCTAATACAAATACTAAAATCTCTAACATACGTTATTACAATAATTCTCCAAAAACGTTCACTGAATAGCTTTTGTTTTTTCTCAGAAGTGAATTCTGACAGTACATCTGCCCTGATAATGAAGGCACTTAAAACTTCATTGTTTCCACCAACCACTTCAAACTCTCATCTGGAAAAAAAGTCCTACACAGGACTAAGAAAAATGACAAAGGACGACTTAAGCCCTTCTGTAGGCTGCTGGAAATACAGGTTGGATGGCTGTTAGCACCTGGGAAATTCGTTAAGACCATATGGACTGTCAAAAGTCCAGTGTGCTAGAGAAGAAATCTCCCTGCAGTGACAGCATTGAATTAAAAAAAATCATTATAAACAATGGCTCTAGGGGATTACCATGATCATTCATAAGCCTCAGGTTCTGCTGTTAGCAGAGAAAAATTATAAAGTGAATTAGCAACACGCTTGTGGAGCAGGCAACCAGAGACAGAGACAGAAGTGGCAGAAGTGTTAGGGGTGAATGAGAGATCAGTATCCTTTTCCCTGAGCTTAGTTCTTTGGGGTTTTATATGTGTTTGTTAAATGTAGTGAACTCATTTTAAAAAATCACTATTTGATAAAGCTTCAGTATTAGTAAGGTAAATGCAAATAATGCCATCCTAAATTAAAATGTCAGGTAGCTTCTTAAAACTAGAATTTAAAGCTAACATTTGTGCATTTCCATTTCAATAGTGATTTATGAACTTTATGAAAAAAGTTGTAAGCTCTGTAAAAATTTATTTTATATACTTTCCTAGCTAAAATTATTTGCTTTTCATTTTCTTTATATTCATTGGGTAAACATTGCAAACTACCCACTTGTCAGATGTACCCAGTTATCTACCTGTTTCTTTTTTCTCTTCCCAAGTTCTAGAGGAGCTCATTAAAAGATGAGAAAATATATCTGCTTTTGTTAAATTTCTGATGATATTACTATGCTGAAATACCATATTTTGGGAATGTGAACCTACGATAGATACTATCACTTTCCCCTACTCTCAAAGAGTAAGCAGAAAAAAAGTGATAAGAAACTTGTAAATGAAAGAAAAGAGTTAATTATAAAATAGTCACAACATAAGCAATTTGGTAAAAATAAGGTGTATGAAAATATTTCATTTATAATTGTCCCTAAATTCTAATTTTGGATTCAATAATAGTACCAACATGTGATGTGTCCATACAAAATTTCTACTTAATAAAAAAAAGTCACATCCAAAATATCTACAGTGTGTATATGTGTTTGTGTGTATACATACATATTATTTTTTTTTAGTGAAATGACCAACACCTTATCTTCATCTCTATTCTCACCATAAGGAGTAACTGGATTCTTGCCAAACCCTAAATAATTGCAAAAAAAGTCTGTGAGGGGATCTAGTTACTCATAAGGAGCTCAGCCTCTGACAGTAAAGAGTGAGAGTATTTTCTCAATTAACTTCTTTTTTCCAAATAGAAAACAGTAAATTTAATGGTGAAAATAAAACTAAATGGTGTTTTTTGATTCGTGAGATAGAAAGATGAAAACCATGTCACAGTGCATTTGCTCCAGTGTGTGAATCATGGACATTTTCAATCACTTTGTTCCACTGTCCTTTCCCCTTCAGTGTGCAGAGATGATGTGAGCATGCATTTATGTGATGGCCAGGAAAACATTTGGAAAAGCAGAGAATTCTAAGGAAAAGGGGAAAAATGTGATGTGGAGTTAGCTGAACAAATTGTTTCAGAGTATTTTAATGTTTAATAAACTTTTGACAGCAGTATATCTTTATGCAAAATCAGCAGGGACCTGTTTTCATTCGAAATTCCCTTTTATATGTTTCATGTATATATTAGATGACTCCCTCTGGGACTCAATGTCTGGATTTGGTTTATAAAATAATTTAAGTCAGAGGAAGGATATGCCCTGTATTTAGAAAAAAATAGGCCACCTCAATGTGCTAAATAAATGAAAGAATCAATGGATGGCATGGTATTCTATACTTCAGAGATCCTGAGCTTTATAAAGAGAGATCCAGCATGTGTACAGAAGAGAAATGGCAGGTGCTGAAAAGTGAGTTTTGAATTCACATACCCTGTGTCAAACAATAAAACCTCAGCACAGGCTGCTGTTTAACTTTCTTTGAATGACAAGATGTTCTCAAACAAGTTGTAACTTAGCAGATTTATGAAGATGTAAATAAAAAGTTATCATAGTTGCAGCCACCTTTGCTTTTTTATATGTACATCTGAGTAACATCTATAGAGGCTGATTCTAATTCTCTCTCTCTCTCTCTCTCTCTCTCTCTCTCTCTGTGTGTGTGTGTGTGTGTGTGTGTAATGTGGTGTGGAAATGGTATGTGATCACCTATGGTGCCCAGGAGTAGCACTCTGGGTGTCCTGTTCCATCATTGTTCTGTCGGCTTTTGTTTTTAGCCAGAGTCTCTTTCTTGGTTCCGCAGCTTTTGAGGCTCCAAAGTATTCTCAGGTCTTTTCTCCCCTATGGAAGTACATTACAGGTGTGTGTGTGTGGGGGGGTAAGGGTGGTGTGTGCGTGGTGTATGCACACATGTGCAGTACACAAGCATGTATATGGAAGCTAGAGGAGGAAGTTGAGTGTTCTCCTTTGCTTTTCTGACTTATTTCCCTGAGACAGAATCTCTCATTGAACCTGGAGCTCACCACTTTTGGTTTAGACTGACTGACCAGGGGACCCCAGCAATCCTGCTGTTTCTACTGCTTGTACCCCAGTGCTGGAGTTATAGACATGTACTCCCATACCCAAGTTTTTGCAGGTTTATAATTTTTGATTTTAATGTTGCTACTGGGGATTGAATTCAGGTCCTCACTTTTAACTCCTGATCCAACTCCCTGGCCCCTCATATTTTGTTGTTTCAATTTATTAAATAGAAACTTTGCATAAACAAATCATGTGTTGGTACCACCATTTCCCTCCTAACTGCTCTCATTTCACTGAAGGTTCTCCTCACTGGGGTTGCTGGTATGTACTATGGGGTTGTGGGCTATGAGTTGGGCTAGCATCAGTCAGTCATTGTGGTGGGGGGATGCCTCTGGAAATTCCCACCCATCATGGCTCTTAAAAATCTTTCTGCCCCCTCTTCCACAAAATTTCCTCAGCTGTGGTGGGTGTGTTTTAAGTTTACTATAGTGCTGAGCTCTTAGTAGCTTCTGGATTTGTGCTTGGTATGTTTTGAGTATCCTTGGTGTCTGTCTCCATCACTCTGGTGCAGGTTGTCAGGATGCATAGAAGCAGCTCTTTGCTCATCTCATCAATTTCTCTGTGGTTTCACCTGGGTGCTAGCTGATGTTCAAGGGGTGATTCATTCTCCTGCAAGAGTCAGCTATCATTTCTGGTCTTATTGGTAGAATTAGGTTGTCCTGGGTTCTCACTGCCTTCTGAAAAATAGAAACAAATTCTCCAATGGAGAGTGAGGTCAACATAGTTTAAATGGATAAAGAATTGTTGTTTAGGGAGATTGTGATGGACGTAGCCTCACTTTAGGCCCAAGATTAGCGTAATCTTCTCCTTGGAGTCCTGATTCTTGGTCTCCATAGGATTTTGCCTTGGATTCCAGTTCCAGCTATGGATTCCTTGCTACTAAGCTGATCTCTTAGCCAAGCAGAGAGCCTGTGGTTACTCACCTAGGTTAGGTGCCACTATTGCATGGGTGTGTCCATCTTGGTATACTGATTGCTGTGGTATAGCAAGCAGTGTTCCCTGTTCTCTCCCAACATTGATGGTCAATTTCCCCTAGCAGCTCATGTAGCACTTTTCAGCACTATACAGGCTAACCATTTGGGAACTATCTTCCTTTCAGGTTCCAGCTGGGTCTCTTGATGTTGCATATCAGCAGCATGTGGTGTCTTCAGCAGTAGGATCTTATCTTTTACCTCAGGTGGATAATCAAGTGCTTTGACCAAACCCTGTCTTGTTTTGGGAATCTTATACATCTCTAATTAACAACTCGATGTGGGTAGTAACTGATTTCTGACACGGAGTTATAAGTCAGATCCAAATGTTTTAGGGTTAGGCTTCATCCCACCCTCTTTAGGGCCCTTCTTATCTCACACAATACCCCCATGTTCCTTTGGGTGGTTATATCTTTTAACCTGATGTCCAGGAGTAAGGATTCTATGGTATCAATTTATTTTAGATCTAGTTTTTTGTATTTCTCCCTGTCACCCTCCCATTCCCTGCCCTCAAACTGTTCCATCTCTATTAACTCTCTTGGAGTTGCGTTTCAGGAATGATTGCAATTCAAGCTGTTCCTGGTTAGGAACCACAGATGAGGGAGAATATGTGGAATTTGTCTTTCTGTGCTTACGTGAGTTTGCTACGTATGTATGATCTGGGACATTCTCCAGTCTCTGCCTCAAATCTCACCACCTGCTGGGATTTCAGAAGCCTGTCATGATTTCTTACTTTTTCCATGGGGTCAGGAGATTGAAGTCTGGTACTCCAGCTTGAGTAGTGGGCTGTTTATAGCCCATTTTCTACCTTTTTAAAAGAGTTAAGTCCCCTTGAATTGTGGGAAGATAATACATAATCAACAAGCATGATATTTATATAGAATTTCAAATGCAGAGATTGAAAATATAAACATAAATGGGCCAAACTACTGTTGAAGGTGACACAATAAAGATATTAATTTCCATTTTCTTTGGTTATTATAGGAAATATTTTAATACACTGTTGTTC
>PVHP010007694.1:0-55710 GCA_004024765.1 Zapus hudsonius | reverse complement strand
ATGTCACTTGTTATAACTTACAACTGCATTTCTGGTCTCTTGGCAGGTATATGTTGTCTATCCTCTCCTAAAATTCGCCTGTGCCTTCCAGTCCCTAATGACATGCTAAGTTCAGAAAAGTTATTCAACAAGCCACAGTTGACTGGTGCTTTAATATTTAAACAGCTTGAATATTTAAACTGTTTCATTTTTGCAACAGAAATAATTAACAAAACGAATCCTCCACTCTTATTTCATATCAATCAGCTTCTTTTATTATCTGTTAAAAAAATCTGTTTATTTTTATGGGTTTGTGTCCAATATTCAAATGGCATCAAAATTTAATATTTGGAAAAAATCTCTTCACTGTTTGTGAATAAAACAAACAAGAATGTAATGGTACAGAATAAACATTCACATTGCAAAAATGGCATTGGGCATAGCAAAGAAAGATTGAAACAATGTAAGATCTAAAAAAAAAGAGGGGGGTCAAACATTAAATTTCATAGCTCCAAGTCCAACATCTCTAACCAATCTCTGGATTTCCAGTTCCTACCATCCAGCTGGGCTCCTCACAGCCTGGGGAATAATGTATCCCAAGCTGGTAGCTCTCCTTGTTGGCAGTCTCTCAGTCCTGGCATCTCCACTGGGTCTCCACTACAACCTACAGTTCATCCTCATGGTTCCACTGGGCCTCCACACAGGAACTTCCAAGAACCCAGACTCTCCTTGCTCATGGCCATTTCCAAGAAAACAAAACAGTGATGCAAATCCAATGACCCTCTGTTTTCTGCATTTGCCATACCCCATACCTGGTGGGCTACCACATTGTCAAACCAGGGGGAAACAAAGCTGACTCCTTCAGCATTCAGGTCCCTTACTTTCAAGAGTCTGCATTCTTTCTGCTGTCTCAATGCTGATAAAATGGCCCAATCTCAATTGTTGCAATTTCTCAAACAATTGCAGCTGAATAGGAAGCTGTTCTGGCCTAAGGGTTTCATTTCTTTCTGCTCACAATGCAACCCTGCACAAATTCTCAGGGCACAGACATGCATAATACAGTCTCTCACACAAACTGCTTCTCGACCTGTCCTGACAAAGTCTAATCCTCATAAATCAAATCTCACCTTCCATAGTTCCCAGGCCTTTCAACTCTGACCAGAATCCACCAAGCTATACTTACGGCACTGCCCTTAGGCCAAGATGTCAAATCCTTCCACATTCCTTCACAAATCAGGTCCAAAAGACCAAAAGCTATACAACCAGTTTCTAGCAGCAATGACCATACTTCTCAGTTCCATTTCTACTATTCCAGTTCCTTCTCGTTGCTGGCACACAGCTATTGACTAAAACCAGCTTGTGGGAGAAAAAGGTTTATTTCGGGTTACAGACTCAGGAAACTTGATGATGCCAAGGGAAAATGTGACATGAGTAGAGACTGGACATCACCTCCTGGCCAACATCAGGTGTACAACAGCAGCAGAAGAGTGTGCCAAACACTGGCAAGGGGAAGCTGGCTATAACCCCCGTAAGCCCATCCCCAACAACACACCTTCTCCAACAAGGCTCCAATTCTCCCATTGCCATTAGCTGGGGAACTAATGTTCAGAAGACATAAGTTTGTGAGGGACACCTAATTCAAACCACCAAACTAGCCAAATCACTAAATTTCTCTATTCCTCAATTAGTACATCTCTTAAGTGGAAAGAAAGCTACTTAGTTCAGAAGATTATGACTGTTATCCTTACAATGACATACTCAGTGGAATAATGTGGAAGAGTGCTTCCCTTGGAGAGAGCTTAGTTACTATCACTGTTCTTATTTCTTCCGCTATACTTCATTGTTGAATTTTGACAGCTTTTTAATTCTTTAAATTCTAGGTATAGTCTTGCATTTTTGTCAATCAAAAGTTATTGAGTCCTTAAAATTCATTATATTTACATGTTTTTGAAAGATGTTTTACAAATCTCTACTTCATTACATTTCATTGATTATTGATTACTATTTGTAGTAAAAAAAACATTAAAATGGCTGGTCTAGGATTGATTCACTCTCTCATGTATTTGTGTGTGTGTGTGTGTGTGTTTATCTATACTTCTGTGTTTCCATAAGTATGTGCATATTTATTTTTGTATGTATTTGGAGATACATGTGTATGTATGTGTACATGTGGAAGAATTGCAATAAGACCTCACATGTATGGATTACTGGTTTGTGGCCTTGTAGAAAATATATTGAGGTTTTATACTTTCAGGGGTAAAACCTGAGATATTTGGCAATGTAAATGCTTCCTGTTATAACAGTAAACCTCATATCTTCCTTAAAGACAGTCTATGTGATGTTTATCTCATGTGGAATGACTGACCCTGGGAAGCTGTGAAACACATCCCATCCCCTCTTTTAGTTCTGTTCTTTGCTTACTGGTATTTTTTTATATTGAGGATATATCCAATTTTTCCAGCTCATTTACATCCCATGTGTTAGGGCAGTATTAGTATCTCAAAACATCCAATTATCATAAAATGTTGAAGGAGTTAATATGGTAGATTTCATTATCACTAATATGCTCATATAGAAAATAACAAGATAGCTTGCTTATATTGCTATATATTAGTTCATACTAGTGCTATCCCAAAATCTTTGTAAGAGAGCTTTTTCTTTCTGTGCCTACATCATTAACATCTCATTGCAGAAGAATCTAAACTTTCCATCTTGTTTAAAGGGAAAGGAATTAAACATCAATATGATTGCTATGTAGAATACATTCTACAAAGAAAGTTTAAAACATATGAGAATGAGGCTACCTGTAGCTCTCGTTTTTCTTCCTTTCTTCCTTCCTTCCTTCCTTCCTTCCTTCCTTCCTTCCTTCCTTCCTTCCATCTTTTCTTTCTTTCTTTCTTTCTTTCTTTCTTTCTTTCTTTCTTTCTTTCTTTCTTTCTTTCTTTCTTCTTTCTTTCTTTCTTTCTTTCTTTCTTTCTTTCTTTCTTTCTTTCTCTCTCTCTCTCTCTTTCTCTTTCTTTCTTTGCAAGCAGTGAGAGAGCAGAGAGAGAGGAAAGGATAGGGAGAGAGGAAAATAATGGGCATGCCAGGGCCTTTAGCCACTGTAACCAAACTCCAAAATGCATGTGCCTCTTGACGCAAATGGCTTTATCTGTGTACAGGGAATCAAACCTGGGTCGTTAGGCTTTCAGGCAAGTGTTTAATGACCAAGCCATCTCTCTAGACCCGCTCTCTTGTTTAAAAACAATTATTTTCACATAACTTTCATATGTGAACATACTATAAAATGACCTCATTCCCATTGGGTTATCATCTTCTGTCCCCTCCCTCCTATGCCCATTCCACTGAGGGCCCTCACTCCATGGGGTTGTGCTGGGCCAGGTCTTCATTCTAGATAGTAGTCTTGTAGTAGGCAACTTAGTTTCCTTATAATGAATCAGTGCAAAAACAATAAATCTTAGATCTCTCATGTAGCTTGCAGCAGACTAAATTATTCAGTTTTGACTTTGTAATTCATCTTCTTTATGCTGTGTCCTTAATGAGCTGTTGGCATGCACACTTAGAGAAAGCTGCCCTCGTGAAGGTGAGTTGCTAACGGTCAATATTTTAAGCAAATAATTTTGTTAAGTGGTTCTCTTTTGTTTTATCACCCCAGACTCAATTTCTCTGATTTTTGATTGCTTTAAAAGATTCCAGTGTTTTTGAGCTTCCCCCCCACCCACCCACCATCTATCTTCAGGTTAACCTTAAAAACAGAGGCATGGTTGGAACATGCTGGTTGAGACATGGTGAAAGATCATTTGGTTTGGGTACACATAGCTGCATTTCTTCCTCTTCATGGTGTAGCAGCTTCTAAACCAAATGAGCTAACCAGACATTGGTCAAATGACCAACGGTACTGCTGCTACTACTTTCTAAGTGCTCATCTCTTTAATTTGGCAGTGCAAATTGTTGCCAGAGTAAACCCTCTTAAAACTATCAGTTAGTTTGAATTTTATTCTATTTATTTGATAAAGAAAGTCCAGAGATCATCAATAGCGAGAGCAAAGAGAAGACAAAGTAAAAGGAACAACCAAGTGTTGGGAAAATATTATCATCAAGTTTGATAATTAGTTTCTGAAAGGTCAAGTTCTGATGTTCTATGGGTAAGAAAAAAATGGGAAAAGAGGCTTAGGATCTTCCCTAAGAACACTTTTGGAGGATAATATGGGATATAAGATATGTATAATTGTGGTAGTTTGAATAATGTCCCCCCAAAGAATTAAGGATTTATTAAAATTATTAATTGACTCCAGACTTCTGGATGGAAGAAGTGCCACTTTGGCCTAGCCTCCTGGGGACTGACCCTTTCTATTTTGGATGTAAAATACTAAGGATAGATATGCAAAAGAAGAGCCAGAACCCTGGTCTGGAGATCTGCATTTTGTGAAACACAGTGGTGCTTGTGCTGGGCTTCTGTCTCTGTCTCTGCTTGGGTCTGAAAAGGGGCCAGCCTTTTTCCTTAACTTCCCCTAGATCTGTTCAATAAATTTTCCTCCCCAAATTGTGCCTGGTTTGAAGATTCATCCCAGCGGCGTGTGGCTGACTACGACAATAATACTTCATCAAATGCATAATAGTATGTGTATGACATATGTAATATCCTAGAGAATGTTCCCACTCAGTGTAATCCAGAGGCATACTCGGTAACCAAGCCTACCTTGTTGACAGCCATATGCTCAGCCAGGCAGTGAGCACATGGGATGCCACTCTCAGCAGCTTGCCCTGATGGCCTCATGTTCCATCAGTGTTAGGCCCACAGAGAAATCCCCCAACAGAAGGAAAATATGACATTTGAGACCCAGCAAAAATATAGTCATATATAGATAGATATCTAGATATAAGATAAAATCCAAAATGGAAGCAAAAGCTAATTTGCATGAAATATTTTGTAAAATTTGAAGCTGATGATATTATGTAGGCATGGATACAGACATCGTGTAGCCACAGGCCCAAGTGATGTGATCACTGCCCTGGTGAAGACCCTGTAGAGTCACCTACTCCTCAAGTGGAAGGAACGCTATCACAGTTTACAGACCTCTCTGTCACAGCCCATGAGGGTCCACATCCCTCCTCTCCATTCTCTCTATGGGCTGATTTCTCAAACTATTCCACCCTGTGAATATCTTTCTCCCTTGCATGAAGCATTCTTCCTTCCCCATTCTCAGGACTCTTTGTCCTTCCTTTTTTGGCTCAGGCCTCCTCTTCCAGAACGTCACTCTGATGCCTAAGTATGACCTCAAGTCACATATTTCCAGAGCAGCTGGTGTTTCCCCTTTTGTAGAATTGATCACACTTGTAATTATTTTTGATATTTCTATTTTCCTTCCTTATTATGTGATATCAAAGGAGAACACGTGCTGGAGAGATGGCTCAGCGGTTAAGGCACTTGCCTCCAGTGCCTAAAGCCCTGGGTTCAATTCCCCAGGACCCACATAAGCCAGACCCACAAGGTGGTGGCCCTGGTGCTCTCTCTCTCTCTCTCTCTCTCTCTCTCTCTCTCTCTCTCTCTCTCTCTCTCTCTCTCTCTCCTTGAACATAAATAAATAAAATTTAAAAAAAAGGAGAACACATTAGTACTCAATAAATGCTTTGCCAATGAATAAATTATCTTTTACAACTAGAGTCATTTCAATACTTTTGTATTCAAAACTACTATTTCAGATAGCAACATATATCATGATGTATATTTATATATCAGCAAATATCAACACATGCTAAAAATGAAATAACATACTGGAACTTAATGATATTTGTTACTGTACAAGAACTAACATTTTCTATTTTTTCCACACTCCATATTGAAAAAAATTACCAGGACTTAAAAGAAATTGTGTAATTAAGCCAACAGGGAAGTATTAAAATTTCCAGTGCATTACAGTCAGCTAACTCATATAGAACATAAAAGAATGGTCAGTGGTCTTTGCTTGCTATCATAAATTGTGAATGTTGTATTTCCCTTAGAATCAAGTACAATATGTAAGCACAGTTCTTTCTAAAACTCAGCTCTGATTTCATCTCAAATGTCTTAGCGTCTCTCATCTACCCACAGAGTAAATTCCTTCTTCTCAATCACTTTCCAGTTCAAATAATTCTCTCCATGTGTTCTGTGCACTCTGGAAAATTAATCAACCTTTGTCATTGCACACATGATTTACTTCAAATAGAAGTGTCAGCTACAGAGCCCCGCCATCTGGATCTCCCTCTTCCCACAGCTTTGCATTCCCAAGCCTGCTACTTGTTAAGCTCCCATTAAGATGCTATGAAGTCCATGCGGATCTGTCTAATGATGTTCTATTTTTAGTCAATTTCCACAGGAAAGAACTCTGAGAGGAAACTTGTTTGTATACAGGAAGTTTGTCTAAAGTGCTCCTGGGAACCACTTGCAAGAGACCAAGTGAAGTGAGATTGGGCCAAGAGAGAAGTAAAGCTGGGCTGCAGACACATGTGATCCACTGGGCCTGTCTGTTATTATCCCCTTTGAAGGAGGGGAAGAAACTGGGCCTTTCCAGCTCTAGAATGCCCATTAATTAGGAATAGGCTGCACTCAGAATGGGAGTATAAGAGCCACCCAGGGCAGTTCCTCCCCAAAAACTCAGGTGTGTGTGGTGTGCCTGGTCAGGAGCACAGGCATATGAACTCATACCAAAATTTGTTGTGCTTTTCTCTAAGAGTTCACATAATCCTCTCTATTTGGGCCCTTTTGTTATCTCCAGCTTTAGAGAATTTAGGTAATCTCCTAACTTGTTTGCACTATGAATTCCATAGCATATGTATTTAGTAACCTCAACTGAACAGGTGAAGGAGGGCTAGGAAGACGGCTCAGTGGACAGAGAGCTAGCCATAAAGAATAAGTGAGTGATGACCTAAATTCAGATCCCCAGAACCCACATGTTAGAGATTACAGCTCAGATCTGTGATCCAAATACTACCATGAGATGTGAGACAGTGACAAGAGAATCCTAAGAAGTTTGCAAACTAGCTTGTCACACACAATGATGATCAAAAGATCCAGCTTCAAACATGATAGAAGATGAATACCAAACACACAGGGTTTTCTCCTAATCTCCACACCCACACCCACATCCATGAACACACACACACAAAAAAAAAAATCCTATAATTATTTTTAGGAACAAATAGCATGCAAGTATGTGTGAATGACACTCTCAGTCATCAGGAAATGTCATAAAAATATGACACTATAGATACTATACTGTAGATAGAAAGCTGATCTTTAAAAATCATAATTTCTTCAAAAATCACATGCACAATTTCTGTAGGGCTGAAGAGATGGCTCAGTGGTTAAAGATGCATGCTTGCAAAATTTGTGTAAACACAATAATGGGATGTAGATCACATGTCAGGGAAGTAAACATTTCAAATATTTGGGGGGGGGGAAGGGAGAAATGAGACTCTCCTGCTATCCCTAAGACTGTGGTAAGAGGACATGTCTTATGCATTGTTCCCTTGTCTCATCCTTGTAGAGAGGATACAGTTAATCCAGGGAGAGAAAGTTATTTTTATACTTGTTTTTATTTTGTATAAGAGTAGCACAGATGGAACACATGGTGTAAAGTGTATATAGACACACTGTGTTTATTTGTATGCAATTAAGAATGTTATCACTAGGATATCACCATGCATTAAACATTCTGACCTCATTTGTGATGTGTGGCTGCTAATTTCATTTTTTAAGCTTCAGCTTCCCTTTTCTGGTTTGGCCTAACCTCAAGACAAACTGGTAGAAAGTTCATCTGAACCTTGATATTTGATGCTTATGGAAAATATCTCCAGCCTGCATGGGTGAGAACACTTATCAACACCAGCTCAAAACCAATAAATAATAGACCCAGCTTACAGCCTTGGCTTTGCCCAAGCTAGGCTGGTTTGCCCTGGCCCACTCAGTTCTCCCCAGAATCTCTACTTGACTTAAACATGTTCTCAAAGTGTCTTGGTGTGTTCACATCATCAATTTCCACATTGAATTGGATGGCATAACATTATATGAGCCAATAGTAATGACTGGGAAAAAATGAATCCCATGCTTTAAGGTCATTTTAAAGTGTGAGACAAAAAATAGTGAAAAATGGAACATTTTGTATCCTATTCTCTATACAGTTCATATGTAGTCTATCAGACATGGAAATGACATATATCTCCTCAAAATTGAGTGGATGCTTATAGGAAAATATGCAAATAATACCTGAAATAATATTACATAATTATTGTATTAAACCACTGTTTTGATTATAAATGTTCTAACAGCATCACTTTATAATGTGTTGACAAGGTACATGATAACACTTTCTTATTATGGTGTCTCTCCTTTCTTACTAAATAAGTGTCTCCTAAGCAACTTCCTGGACAGTCCTTCTGCCTTTGTGAGAAATCTCCTGAAGAATGAATGTATTTAGGTTCCTGTGTCCTCGCCAAAGCACAAATTAATAGATTGGCAGGAGGGACTCGTGTTCAACAATGTCCCTTGAATTCATGTGCCAGCTCTACACAGATAGTGCTGGAAGATTTTGGCAAAGCCTTAATTTCTATTTGCTTTATTCATTTCTTGGTTGGAAATGTTTCTTTTCTTGTATACTCAACACCTTTAATTCTCCAATACATTGGTTGATAAGAGGCCTAAGCTCTCATCAAATTAAGTCTTTTAAAGAAGTAATAGTACCAAGAGAAATATCCAGGCTATTCACCTTTGCAAAGAATTTTTTTTTGTATATTACTTCTTGTTTTTTATATATCTATTTTACTTGCAGTGTTAAATTTTTAGACATTTCTCTGACTTTTATGAATATATTCACATTTCAAGATAATATCCACTTTTTCATTTTGTTTCCAGAGAGCAAGGTAAACATGCAGGATGGGTAAATTAAAGATCATAAACTTCCAAATGGCTGTGTCATTTATATAAAGGGTAGAGGAGAAATTTGTTTGTTTTATTAATCTTTTCATTTTAAATCAAAGAAGCTGTGTGTGTGTGTGTGTGTGTGTGTGTGAGTCAAAGGGAAAATGTCAGCATGGTGGTACGACCGAGAGGCGAATAAACTGCTGAATGCTTATACCACCCAGAAGAGCTGAAGGCTCAGCAGCCTTCTGAGAAGTGAGCAGGTTTCTGTGTCAAAATAGGTCACAGCGAGACAATGCCACACACTGACAATGAAGAACAGTGCAATCAAGTACCCAAAACAGCTCACCAGGGCAGTGACATAGGTTCTGATTACTACACAGTAAATTGAAGTTTATCACATCCAGGCCTCACCAAGTAACATTTAATTAAAAAAAGACAAAATCTGCTGTGAAGTTTTTGGTTGATGGTATGATTTATAAAACAACAAACAACTTTTTGTACCTGTGACAGGCATCAAAACAATTTTATTTCTTTATGCCAATGACATAGATAAGGCAATTTATAAGATTATAGCCAACAAATCTTTACTTGTATACATTTCTCTTATAAATACAGTCACTCTCTTTATTTATATAACCATCTATCTATCTTTCTATATGTGGATAAAGAATGAAATATTTCATTTCTCTATTTTGGACTCTGAGTTGGCTACAATATTAGGAAGAATGGAAGACAGCTTTGAACACATACCTTTTGAAACATGGACTAGATCATTTCCCCATTACACAACAGTGTGGACAATTATCTGTAACAACTAACTGTAGATAGTTACCTTCTTGATGGTCTCCAGCATGGAGCGTCCTCCCTGCCATGGCTTGGAGTTCTTTCTTATACAAGACAAACTTGCCATGCTGTGCCACTTTCTGTCCTCCAGTTTCTTATGGAAAGCATTGGCAAGCAGAAGCACCGTATCATATATGTACAGGTTTGAAATCTGGAGAGACATTAGACAGGAAGCATTAGATGCAGAACCATCATCCAGAGTGAGGAGAAGATCCTCAGGTGGGTGGCTTTGGCTTCAGCCTGCCCATGGACAACTACTTCCCAAGTTATGGTTAAGTAGAAGGTTTCTTTCTGATTCTCACACAGTTTTACCATTGAGAAAGATCTGATCACTAGCCTGATTGGTTTTTCCCAGACTCTGTTTGTATTTTTCAGAAGGCTCTGAGAGAGCTGTGGCTCTCCCAACAATACCATTGAGCCACAGACCGATAGCTGTCTTCCTGGCAAGAGATGAGTCACCCCAGACCTACCATGGATGATCCACATGGAACCCCAAAGGCAGTGATGGAATAAGCAAGAGACCTATAACCACAGCCAATTGATCAACCCAGGATGAACCAGCGAAACAGACACCAACAATTTTAAACACAACCTCAAGCAGAAGCACAGAGGCCCTTAAGGTCTCAACTACAAAGCAGCTTTAACTCTCACCCACCATGACTCAGGGAACTGAGCAGAAGAGGGGGCAAAAAGATTGTAAGAGACATGGTGGGGGAGAATATCCAGAGACATTGCCCCTCAGTAACAACATGCAAAGGGGGGTGGAACCGGGTTGACTCCTAGGCTATTCACAACCCCCTGCCCCATGGACTGACCCAGACTGCCCATGGAGGAGGATATCCAACTACCTGGGGACAGAGAAGAGGGAAATAGGGGACCTGGAGACATCAACACATTATTTCCTTATTAAGTGTATCTAATTATGGATAATAAAAAAAATCTGATGGCATACTCAACTGCTTTTTCAGGTTAGTTATGAAAAAGAATATAACAAAAATAAGGTATTCAGATTGGGAGG
Organism: Zapus hudsonius; assembly: GCA_004024765.1. Taxonomy (NCBI): domain Eukaryota; kingdom Metazoa; phylum Chordata; class Mammalia; order Rodentia; family Dipodidae; genus Zapus; species Zapus hudsonius. The sequence goes on along the minus strand of PVHP010007694.1, from coordinate 44,971 downwards.
GCACTGGATAATCCATGTTCTGAAGGTGTCAAAAATCTGCATTTTGGTTGCAGTGATAGAATTATCTATTAACCTGATATTAACTCTGTTCATGCATCTGAGTGTCATAGGACCAGAAAAGGGAAGCAAACATTCATTTGTGTGCATTGGTGGGGAATTTTGTAATGAGCAAGTCAACACAGCCGTTCCTGACCATCCTTATGATAGAGTCATGCATGTGTGTGGAAATTTACTGACATGATGAAACCATGAACTAGTAATCGTTTGTGAATGTATGTTTATGGGAATTCTTTCATTTCCTATAGCATCCATGACACTATCTTCTTTTTATACAGGTTGAAAACTGCATTATTGCCATTTGGGGGTCTATTGCATTGTTATTAGTAAGTCTTGCAAGCACTACTATCCATTCTATCAACTAATTACCAAAGACATTTATTTTTGAAAGGAATTAGAATTTTTTCAGAAAATATAAACAGCAAAAGGAATGCTAGGTCAATTAAATGATGCAATGTTCATACAATGTATATACTTATTCATAATAAAGATATTAAAAATAAATACATGATGTAAAATGTTACAATATTACTATTACCAATCAGAAGGAAAAACCTGACATCAAATAAAAATATGAAATCAAGATATGGGTGGGTGGAAAATAATTTCACCTATGACATCTACATATTTTTCATGTTTTGAAGTATCAGGTTATTGTGTTTTTTTCCTAAAAACATAAGAGAGTAGTATAGATTATCATTCATTTGTAACTAAGCTAGAAAGAAATTTCTGAAATAGTCTGTACAAATTATAAACTTACACAGTCTTAACTACTGGGATAATTAGAGTTTGATGCTAGGCCCAGCTGATAATAAGAGCTTTCTCATAATGCCTGGTGAGTTTTCTTTCATATCCCATGGAATACTTTAATCATTTGTGCCTAAGTATCATTTTATGTGTAATATAATGAAGGAGTTATCCAGACGGAGGTGAGTATTTCTTTGAAGACATATTGACCATTCTTCTGGACTGTGTGAAATTCAAGTTTGTTCTTCTTAAGGAAATATTAGTGTTTTCTACCGTTACCCTCATCCCGTCCAGATAGTTACCAAAGGAACAAGAAGAGAATGAGTAAAATTAATGAAGAAAGAAATATGTTAAGAGTAGTCTGCCATGGTTAATCTTGATTGTTGAATCAACTGGATTTAAAATCACCCTAGTGACAAATCTCTGGGCTTGTCTGTGAGGGAGTTTCTAGAGTACCTTAATTAGGGTGTAAAGATCCATCCTAACATTCAAAGGGCAATGGTCACAGACTGAATTAAAAAGGAGAAAGTGGGCTGAGCACCAGCATTCATTGACTGCTCTCTGCTTCCTGACTTCAGATGCAAGGCAGTCAGCAGCCAAACCTTCCCTGCATGGATAGCCTATGTGCCCTCAAACTGTAAGTTGAATAAAACAAGCTTCCTTAAGTTACTTTTGTCAGGGTATTTGTCAAAGCAACAAGAAAAGTACCTAATACCTACTCTATGAATCAAAATTATGTCTGATTAGATTGCAAAAACGCAACTGGAATATAGAAATGAAACATTAAGTTCCTACCTAACAAGGAAGGGAAAATACTTTGATAGAATCCTCAAAATGATATAAAATTCTGTGCCTCTTTCCAATCTCTCCTGCATCTTCCTTCCTGCTTCCTCTACCTTCTGTACCTTCCTTTGCTTAACTGTCTTAAGTGTTTACGTGAGATTTTCTGGTCATGTCCATCTATGTGCCTTCCCCTTTCTCTTCCTGGTTAACATCCTCCTCCATTCCGTTCAAAGTGTGCTGGCTAGCAGAATGCTTCTCTTGACACATGTCCTCATCTGTGTCCTCATTCTAGGCTTCCCTAAGAAATCCTGTTGCATCTCCCAGAGCACTCATTCATGCTTTTATTGAAAGTGTCATAGTGCTATGATTTTATAAAATCTGCCTTTTACTCCAGAATATGATTCCTTTGGAATGTCTCCCCTAGTCTCTTGCAACACACACCTCTGTGCTTTGGTTTTCCCTCCTTTTGACTTACTCAATAGCCTAGAACATATTTTGGCTTTTGATAATGAATCATCTTCATCAGAAGAAGGCAAAGAATGGGAAAGGGGGAAAAAGAAAGCCAAGTTTAAAGGCAAGCGACTATGACAGAAGTCAAAACGAGAAATTTGTCAGACTGGGTTCTTTCCATGTGTAGTTCTGACTCTTTCATCTAGTTGAGGAATATTCTTTGAGTCTCTGTGCTGGTCTTGAAAGGAAAGTGCTCTGATCTCAACCCCCCATGGATATTTTCAAGAAATGACTGTCTGGTCTCAGTTGTCTCCCTTCTAAACAGCAAGATCAGGAAGCAGCACTTTTCATTATCTTCCTCATGCAACTGCCCAGTCTCCAGAAGTGCATCCTTCCCCTCCTGTCTGTGACCATGAACTGGCCTTTTCGTCACTCTTTCATCATATGGTCTTTGATTCTTTCTACACCGTGATCCCAAATTGTCTCTCAGCATTTCAAAAGGTGACTTCGAATTTTGATCAGAGTGGCTCCTTTACGCTGGACTCAACTAATAAAGATGAACCGTTGTGGGTAGAATTATACCCTATTTCTAAAATTTTCAATATCCCATAACTGACTGAATCCTTCTCTCTAGCTTTCCTGCCACCATACTGGTTCTCTGATATCAGTGGTTTTCAGCAGCCCTCTCCTCTGTGTGACAGTATTCAACACCATCTGTCACTTGTCCTGAAATAGCCACTGTCCTCCTCTCATTTATTCTCTGGTATATTTCTAGTCTTCTGTCAGATCACGTCTCTTTCTTCATCTCTCCCTTGTTTTCCAGTGTCTGTTAGAAGTTCAGTAAGTAGAAGTGACATGTTATGCAGATGGGCTCTGACTAAGAGACGGCCGTCTAAGTATTCCTTCTCTTGATCATAGCAAAGTGCTTCTGACACATAGTCCAAGGCTGTGTTAGAAAGCTTACTGCACACTTGACATTCACTGTGATCATACTGAATTTGCCCTCAGTGTAATAGCTTTCAGAAGCTGTCAAGTCAGGACTCTTGCATCTAGACTTCATGTAATTGCCTTAAAGACTACTTTATTTCTGTGAATTTTCAACTTTCCTGCTCATTGGTAGTCAATACTAACAACATTGACCTTGGTTGTTTAAAGCAACATGAGTGTTCTTTTCCATGTTTCTATCGTATACAGATTTGGTCTTTTTCATTCATGTTGTGGTAGACTTTTGAATTACTAGGCCAAAGACCAATTAATGCAGGTGACCTAAAGGAATGGCATATTTATCTAGGTAATTTGAATATTCTTTCTGGTGGCACACTTCTCAAACCAAGGATAAAAGAATACCTAGTGGAAGTGTGAGAGTTCAGGAAGTACTCATGTTACAGAATATATTTATAGTATATTCTATGTATGCCAATATCTTTTGAAGATTTGATCTCTACATCCAGGTAAATCAATTTCACTTGAAGACTTGAAAAACAACTCAATATTTTAGTTGACAAATTATTTAAATTTTTTTTTTGTTTAAGAAAAGCTTAGATGTTTTCATTTTAGAAGTCGTGGTAAGATATTTAGTATCCAAACCTCAGAATTTCCTATCTTCTACCTTTAGGAGTCTTTTGGTGAGAATGTTTGAATAGTGCCCATCAAGCTCCACTTTTAATGTCTTCCCAAAGGATGTCTTAAGAAACTTTCTCAATCAGCATTAAAAAATGTATAATTCATGTATTTTATTATATTTATTATTATTTTATTATATTTTTATTTTATTTTAATAACCTTACAATTTCAAAAATTATGAGAAAACCCTGAGTTTTGGCTTTGCTTGTGGTGAAGGAATCCTAGTTCTTACTTGCTGTAATTCAAACCATTTACTTCATATATTCTACAGTTTACATAAGCATTACAATTTAGTGTATTCATCTCTGTAATAATCCGTTCTCCTTCCTTTCTAAAATTATGAAAATATGTCAATCTTTTGACTTTTGGTCTTGTCCCAAGCATTGCCTTTATTGACTGTACTAAGTAGTTACCTACCAAGCAGAATGAGGCGGCCCGTTCAACTCCTCAAACCCCATGCTGTTATTTTTTTCTAAACCACTGGCTTCCTTTTTCAAGTGATTTTTACTTTAAAAATAATTCTTACTGGTATTTGAACTCAGGCCTTTGCCCATTCTTGCTAAGAAGGCTTTCTACCATTCCCAGTCCTAACTTTCATGTGAAGGCTGCCTTCCCTGAGTCTCCTCATGAGAAGCCAAGCTGACACAGTTTCAGAGGGTAGTAAGTGGATTGCTTCCTCCCTTTTTCACTGTTTTTATTGCTTTTGCTACTTCTTTTGTAATCCTGGGTGGATAGTTTTTTCTAACACAATTTAATATGTTTGCAATTTGTTTTTATTTCTTTCTGGATCCTATTAACCTTTCTAAATACTGATAAACTAGATACAAATATATGAAATGCTACTAATAAAAATTAACAGGTAGGAAACTTCTACACAGGTTCACTGTCCCCTCATCTTTCTTCATATTGATTAACATGATTTTTACAGTTAAGCTTCTCTAAGCTTCCTTGGATGATATTTGCATACTTTCAGTTTTTGATTGGACAATTCTGAATTGTGTGAAGAAAGTCTATCTGATCACATGTCTTCAGACTGCAGGTTGAGGGGCTGAATCTGCTGAAGGACTTCACACTTGTGGGTCAGAATACAATGCATGCTATTTTGCTGCATTCTTTAACTTTAGGAAGATAAACCTTTTCAGCTAATCAAGGTTCTGTGTCCAGTGGAAGGTTTATAATTCAAAAGTCCTGCATATATTCTATTAATTATATAAATCTAATATAAAGGTTCATTTATAGGACCATTTACCTTTTTACATATTACATTTTTAGTCTAATTCTGACACACCTAAGAAGGAAGTTATTATGTAACATATCCTTTAAGCAAAAGTAATTGGAAGGCCTGGAGATATGGCTCAGCTGTTAATAGCCCTTGCTTTCAAAACCTGTTGGCCTGGGTTCAATTCACAAATACCCACATAAAGCCAGATGCACAAAGTGGTGCATATGTCTGAAGTTTGTTTGCAGTGGCAGGAAGCCCTGGTGCACTCCCCCTCTCAAATAAATAAAGTTTTTAAAAAAAGCAGTTGGTATGTTTTCTTTCCATGTGATGTGGCTTTGGAGGGAATATAATGAAGATGTAGACTGCAGTGCTGTGATCATTCTATACCACCTTACCACACCAGTTAACTTTGTGAATAGAGAGATAGAGTATTTTCCCCTGATTAACTAAACTGGAAGGATTATGATATTGAGCCAAAAAGCTTTAAAATACTTTCTGTTTTCCCTACATGATACAGTCACAGTTTTATTTCTTTTTAAAATTTTATTTTCTGCTACTTCATCAGACAAGAAGAGTCCATAGTTTCATAGTTAATTTTCAAAATCAAAATTCTTTCATGTTTTTCTTAACTTAAAATTCTATCATTTTCGTATCAGTTACACACATGAAGAGTTCATATGCAATTCATTACATAGAGATTGACACTAAGGTTTCATCAGGCTCCAGAGAAGCTCTGAGTACTGCCTACTCCTCACGTTCCAGAGAAGTCACAAGGGTGCAAAGTGCCATGGGATGTGATAGTAGGAAGAACAATCCAGAATGTATGACTTCGGGTCCTTGAAGAGGCCAAATTTAAACTCTAAATCCAATGAAGCAACAAGTTCTATGGGTGATTTTCCTGGAGTTGCAGGACTTATATTATTAGCACGGTGCAGTATGCACAGGAAATACTTGGATGAATGAAAATCCATCTAAATAACTCACAGCTGACAAAGGAGCATCTGTGGTTAGTTCTGAAAGAAGTAGCTTAAGAAAATTACCTTACTTATCAAGTATTATGAGAGATCAACTGTTTTCCCAGGCTTATATTTCTAAGTTGTTTAAACACCTCTAAGTACTAAAATCCTTTCCACAGTAAAGATTTTAAAGGATTACATTTCTGGAATATATATTTTCCTGAATTCTAAAATCGATTGTGCTTTAAATCTTTGCTGATATCTCAGAGTTACTGTTTCAGATATTCACAAATGTGCTAGCATTGTGCTATGCAATCAGCTTAGGAACTGCTCTTTCACAGGAATCTGATTCACAACCAACCCCTACACAGACAGGGTGTGTATGTTACTAGATGCTATTGATTCTTTCCATTCCTGCTCTTGCCTGGCTAGAGAGCTCCTTATGGCTCCCTGCTGTGGCCAGTGTGCCTGCTTTTCCTAGCAGCCCTTCACCTTGACAGATTGAGATCTCTAGTACAGAGGGAAAATACCTGATAGGTTTTCTGTAAGAAAAAGAAATAGGCTCCGAGTGAGTTATCTAAAGGACATTCTTATGAGGAAGCTGCTGGGATTTGGTGCTCTCTATTTTCTGTTCAGAGATTTTCATTTGCCTTGAAATTCTTTGTTGTATGTATTCTGGGTGGTGCATGTCTCAGCTGTATCCTAGCTGAGTTGGGTATGGCTATATAATACTGTAGCACTTTTTTTGAATTTTAAGTAGATTTTTTTTTCTTAAAGTGTTCCAAACTGGATTTTCTTCTAACAGAGAATAAATATCTATGTTCTTTGTGTCAGAAAAGTCAAGCAAATTTACTAGCTTAATGATGTGGAGTGTGGCGTTAGGAGTGTCAATCACAAATTCTACCTTGGGAAATGTTGTATATGTGCCTGCCTGGAAGGAAATGACCTTTGCTTATTATATTTTCATTAAAGAAATGCACAGGATTCTAATAAGAAGATCTGACAGAACAAAGGCAGGTCCTTCACACTCTTCCTACTGGACTTACTAAAGCCCTGCAGGAAAAATGCTCAGCAGACCTAACATGTGTAACTTTGAATCCAATGCAACACTGAAAGCTCTCCTTACAGTCCCCTGACTTGCTTTGAAAGAAATACCCCAGCATTTAGAATATACCTCCATATTCTGAGCGAATGGATCCTTCGGATCACACAGTGTTGAAGATATTCGATGGTTGCCACGGAAACAGCGCTGACTTATGTTCTGAGGAACTGGAAATGTCTGCCGGATAATTGTTAACCTTCCGATTGACCTTCTTACAAGTTCCTGGACATCCAAGTCATTTATCTCCTACAGGATAAGATAAGAGTGGAGGAATTAGAACTTCTTCAGTACAGTGGTGCACACACGGCCCTGTTCTTCATGTGATCTGCAGATAGAAGGATTTCAGCTGTCCTAATGGGCACCTAGTCAGTGGAAAGTAACACCTGTTTAAAAATGACCAGTTCACTCCTTGTTGCTTTCTGTATTCATATTAAATACAGGGGTGCCTAAGTAATTCTAAATGGAATAACTAACAATATACTCTATTGAGACAAATTTCTAACTTCTTATGTTGAAAGCATAATTGAAAATAAAGGTACAATTAAAACATTGAAAGTTGAAAAAATAGGATTCCAGGACAGTTTCTTATTCATGAATTGGGTTTTGAGATGTTTTGATTCTTTATAAACGTAGATGCAGTTAAATTACTGTCCTTCTTCAGTGATGAGGAAGTAGCCTTGAAGGAGCAAGAATATACACTATTCTAAAATATTTTCTTTCTAAACATATTTGTCTGTGAGTGGGAACAGGGGGGAGTCTGCACACCAGGTCCTCTTGCTCTTCAATTCTTCAAACAAACTCCAGATGTATGTGGCCCCTTTTGCATCTGCTTTACTTGGGTGTAGGTGAATTGAATGTAGCCCCGTCTGCTTTGTAAGCAAGGACATTTAACCTCTGAGCCATCTCTCCAACCTTTAAATACTTTCTTAGTTGTTTCTTACTATGCATGATATCTGTTTTTATGTGGAGGAATAGATTAAACATATTGCTCATTAACTGTTGAATGAAAAAGTTAGCCTAGTTTATCATTGTGGTCTTTACACAAATGTAGAAAATAACATTGGTTAATAAAAATAGGAGCATGGATGAGTAGAGAAAAACCAAGACTCCTTAAGAGATGTTTATTTTGCGTATGAATGCTTGCCAAATTCAGAGAAATGCAATTTCTACTTCTTTTTCCCCTATCTCTGAATTCCATGATTAAATTTTATGATTTGGTTCAGTGAGTAATTACATACATGAAAGTAATGAGGTGAAATGGGTTTTTGGAATATATACCTGTCTAAATTTGAAGTAGAACGGAAGTGATTATACATTACAGTTTTTCAGCAATCATTTAACTAAATGGTTTGTATTCAATAATAACCATTTGGAACCTTTTAAACCAATAAGGAAATTAACACAGTATACTTCGGAATAGATTCTTATGCAATATAAATAAAAGACAGACAACAAAATTTGGGGTGTATTATACATTTCTATGTTTCTATACAATTAATTACTGTTAAATAATGAAAGAGAAAAAGACAATCTACACTTGCATGTTTTTGTTATGATACTACATATTATCATTCTTTAAATCTCTGTGGTGTATCTCAGCTTTCAAATTCATGCTTTAAGATTTTTATGAAATATAGATTTTTTTTGAGAAAATAAAGTAGCACCTGCCATCAGTTGTATTGGGAATTTCTGCATGATTAAGCCATAAAGCACCATAAAAATGATTCTGCTCAGTTTAAAATGTTGTCTTTTGCCTTTAGTCTGTCATTTTAGTGCCCACCAAAAACTCTACCTGGTAGTGAGCAGGTTACTTTTGAATTTTCTATTCTATTCTCACAACACCAAATTAAATGGTATCTGGTCAACTCTATATTAATCCCTAATATTAACCTGGGATTTTTGAAATGAATTCATATTAAGATGATTATTCAATGTCTTTCAGTGGTTTAAAGTTCCATATTTTACTGCCAAGAAGTTTCACCTAAAAGGTAGTGTAAATTATGCTATTCTTATAATATTAATATGCGTGATATATGTGTGGGTCTTTCTTCTTCAGCAACATGAAGATTTATCACAACCTTTATCAACATGACACCTGTATCTGTACCACAGAATGAACTGTAAATCATATCATTAAAAAATTGCATATAATAAGTGCCTACTGTGTAGGAAGCAAAATACTAATTCTTTTACTTTATCTTATTCTCTGCCCCCAGTGACACCAAATCACTGCTTATTCGCACTTTATAAATACAAGCGATTCTAAGCTCTTCAGTCAAACTATTTTTATTTGTAGAAGACTGTATGTCATGAAAAACGAAATGCTTTGAAGTAATTCTTCAAGAAGTCCCTATTTCCTTACAGGAATGACTTCTATTAATATTCATGAATGATGGGAATTAAAACTGGAAAGATTATGTCAGCATTTAATGGCCTGATGATTCTGTAAGTAATAACATCATCCCTCCTGAGACAAACCTTTAACAAGTCTATTTCCAAACACAAAAAGATCTGCTGGTTACACTTTCTATGTGCCATGAGCTGAAGATCTCAGGTACCGGAGCCTCACTAAGTTTGAAGAATGTCATTTTGAATTGAATATATTTTGTCTATTATTATTTGGGGAAGGAGAAAGAAAGTAATTTTCTGGGAGAAAAGAACCTGCCATTCTGAATGAAACCAACAGACAGTCTGTCTCAAAAATTTCACTTGCAATTTTAGTTTTGACACCTGATCTCAAAAACAGTTTGATAGTGATGTGAAAACTTGATTAGGAGCTACTTTGTGTTTACAGAGCCTCTACTACTGCGTTTGCAAAGGTGCATTTCAAGACTGGCAGATGGAGTCTTACATAAGCCCCCAAAGACCAGTGATCACTTATTCTAAAAGGATATCTTTTTAAAATTGAAAAAAAACTTTAAGCAAGTGTGTGTATTAAAAATATCAAACTGTTGTAAAATTAGGATTGTACTGTTCAATTGTAAGATTTTACTGTTCAATTGTAAGATTTTAAGACAATATTCTCATGAAGACTTAGTTTACTAAACTAGGCCCTTAGTACTGCTAATTATACTCACTTGTGTCCATAAAGGGATACAGATCTTTTCTATCTTTGAAGAATTTAAAACATTAGAATTGAAATTTCTTCCCCCTGCATTTTTACTTGCATATATTTATTTATGTAAAGTCAATATTGCAATAAAAATATATATGGTCAATTGCAGAGAGCTTTTCATTTTTACTTCTTTAGGACTTTAGAACAGATCAGCGATTTTCTTCTTGGGAGATTACGAATACAGAGTTCAATTCGTCACTACATTAGAAAAAAATGGAAAACTACTACACATGTAAGTTTTTAAAATCTCAAGACAATTAAAATTCCCCTTAACCAAAAAGTTCTTCCCTAATTGAAATCCTTAGCATTGACTAACAGAGAAAAATGGCTTGCACCACTTTTTAAATTCAGTAAATCACATTAGATATGTAAGATGAGCTTTACTGTCAAAAGAGCACATTATATGTTTGCATTTCTTGCACTTTGAGCAATGAATAGCTTGCATCCTGATTTTCTGACTTCTGTGAATGTAAAAGTGAGGATGTCTGCCTCAGGCCCTTGTAGGGATGACAATACTTATATTCTGAGCTGGACTCACTGATGGCAGAGAGAATGTAGACCTTATTACTGAATCCTATCACATGACTGATTGTACCACAGAGCCTGCACAGCTTCTCATTAGCATAGCTCATTTAATGAAAATGAAAAAAACCCATGGTTTTCAAGTTTCCACATCAACTTGTACTATGATGCCCTTTGGCAACTTTGATTTGTAAATCCTTTCTAAAAAACAAAAAAACAAAAACAAACAAAAAACTATCGGCACAATAAGATTATATAAATGTTTGAAAGCTACTTTTTTCTGTTTGTTTGTTTTTCGAGGTAGGGTCTCACTCTAGTCTCAGGCTGGCCTCAAACTCACAGCAATCCTCCTACCTCTGCCTTCCTAGTACCAGGATTAAAGGCGTGCACCACCACGCCTGGCTCTTGAAAGCTGTTTTAAAATCAGTGATAAAACAATAGTTACACAAACCAAACTAGAGAGATTCATTTTCTACATGGTCAGTCAGAATAGGCATTTACATGATGATGGGGGTTTTGTCGTTACTTTCCGAGATTTCTAGCATCCTAGCCCAAAGAGTCCTGTGGAAGTAAAGAGCCATGACCTTGGGTGCTGGCTGATAATCCGTTTTCTTGTAAATATGCTCATTCTTTGAGTTTCTGTCTCACTCAGATAACCACAAAACAATCATAAGTGTCATGGGTTAGATCACGTTATTGTTCAATATCTAGGCAGTATCCATCTGCTAAAGAAGCAATGGTAACATTGGTCAAGGTCTATCTAGTAAGTAGCCCTGAGCTAAACACATTAACAATGAACATGAACAATGAACATTCAGTAACAATGGAGTCATAGCTAGACTAGTTCACAGGACAAAATTCACAGGATGAGCAGAGAACTGTGGGCTTCTATGTTAGCTTATGTGCTTCTAACATTCAATGAATTAACCGAGTCAGGTTTCTTTGTTTCTCTCGACATTTGTTTGGGAAAATATTTGCCCAAATAATTGTAATTGTCACATAAAGTTAATATTCCCCTCCTGATATTATATGAATTGATATTTAATAATATTATTAAGCTGTTGTAATCCTTTAAAAGGATACATTACCAAGGAAACATAATATTGATCTAACCTGAATATGCATATAATTTAAAATATATAGAAAATCAAACAGAAAATTTTTTTCCTAAAGTTCAAAATGACCATTAAACAGCGGGAAAATGGGCAGAAATTCATGGTAGCTACACTTATGATTCAAGTTCATACCTTTATGTATGAATGTATGAAATGTAGGTACAGCTGTGAAAGCTAAATTAGAAATGGAGAAACATGGGCTGGAGAGATGGCTCAGCGGTTAAGGCACTTGCCTCTAGTGCCTAAGGCCCTGGGTTCAATTCCCCAGGACCCACATAAGCCAGACCCACAAGGTGGTGGCCCTAGTGCTCTCTCTCTCTCTCTCTGTATCTCTCTGCTTGAAAATGAATAAGTAAAAAATAAATAAATAATAATAAAAATAAAAAAAAAACTTGGTTAAAAAAAAGAAATGAAGAAACATAGCTTTCTGCAATCTTATGAGAGAACAGAAGAAAATGACTATTTCCATCCAAATGATTGTAAATATTCATTTGTTTGTATTAATCCATGTCTCTGAGGAGACAAGGAACACACACACACACACACACATATATGTATGTATGTATGTATGTATGTATGTATGTATGTATGTATATTGAGTTAGCCATATTGACCTAAGAAAGTAAAACAACTCCTTCTTGGTTTAAATTTACTTAAAATATTTTTTTCAGTAGCTTGAAAAACAAGAAATTTCATCATGGAATTTTCATACATGTTTCATTTTGGTTGCTTCCACATTCACATCATCTCCTTTTGCCCCGTTTTCTTTTAAAACCTTTTGCCCCAAAATTTCTCCTTTCCCCTTAAAATCTGATGGTTCTGTTGTCCTCTATACTTTTTTCCCTTAAAACCTCTTTTTTTTAGATTCATTGACCCCTTCGTTATGAAATTATTTAAAAAAATAAAAAAGTGAAACTTTACATTGATAAGACAGTTTTTTAAAGTTCATTTCCATGTAATAACTTTATGATACTTGGTGTATTATTTAGCTTCTTCAAATCTTAGTTTCCTGGTAGGAAAATGGAAATGAAAATACCTAATCCAAATAGTTATTAAAGCTTGCTAATTTCTTTTCTCATTTGCTTTTCTTTGCCTGACAGATAATCATTCCAGATGGAAATTTAGGAGGTTGGACAAAATTAGAAGGTATCAGACCTTTACTGAAAAACGGATCTCACTCATACACATGCCTTACAGGAATTTCAGGGAAACAGACATTATTTTTACAAGTAATATAAAGTCAAACATATAACCCAAATTTTGGTGTATCAAAAACAAATTGGTAAGACATTCCTAGCATTTTTATCCCAAGCTAAAAGAGCCGCTCTGTGGGTGCAGTGTTGTATGAGAGAGACAGTTTGAAAGTGGCTCTTACATTTACTTTTAAATGATTACATAATACCTTATTGGATTCTTCTTATAAACTTATCAAATAAATGTAATACCTATTGTACAAATGAATATACTGAGGCATATATATGTGTACACACACACACATATATATATATATATATATATATATATATATATATATAGAGAGAGAGAGAGAGAGAGAGAGAGAGAGATTATATATCCATAGTAACAGATTGGCAGGTGCTAATGGTATAACATTTTTCATGGTGCTTTTGGACAACAATATACTTTCAATCCTATGTACTGTCTTTGAAAAAAAAGCCATCTACAACAAATTTGACAAGTATTTGGCTTTTAAAACAGTTATATTTCTTTATGACAATGTAAAAAAAATATTCTCTATTGATTCATAGTCATACACGGAACTTTGTAATCCTCAGATAAGAAGGTGGATATGAAAGTTTCAGTGATGACATTAAAATATAAATGGAACATGAGCTCTCCACTGGGAGGAATTCTCTTTGCTTACAAAGAAGAACTGAACTTTTCATAAAGATGATCTCTCTAAGCAGGCAGTATGTGCCAACAGAAAAAGCAGAGACACTCAGTGGGGAAGATTTCTCCATCTATTTTATTCAAATAAAGACTTTTATCATTTGTAAAAATCCTCTTTCTATTTTTATTTGACAGTTTTCATGCAGCAAGCCGAACGTTTACTTCATGTTCTGATTCCTCTTAGAAATTCAGGCTGCAGATTGTGTTGTGACTCTGTATGTGAAAGAAGTCCGGAGCCCAGAAGAGGACCTCACCTCGTTTATGATGATCCAGTGACAGTCAAAAGCAACCAGGTTAGTCTCCACCACCTAGAATGAGATCAAATGAGCTCTTAGCATCAATCATAAGAACAAAACAAGCGAAGTGTACACACTTTCTAAATGCACAAAAGTTATAAAAGATACAAATTCAATTGAAGATGGAAAACCATTAGTAAAATACAGTAGAAACAGTTATGTTTGACATGTACATTTACTGTAATGTACTAAGTAATCTTGATACCCTTCAACAAAATCCACAAGATATGAATATTAAAAAAATGGCAGTTAAGGTGCTTGCCTGCAAAACCTAAGGAGCCTGGTTTGATTCCCCAGTGCCCAAGTAAAGCCAGATACACAAGGTGGTGCATACGTTTGGAGTTTGTTTGTAGTGGCTAGAATCCCTGGCACCTCTCTCTCTCTCTCTCTCTCTCTCTCTCTCTCTCTCTCTCTCTCTCTCTCTCTCTCTCTCTCTCTCTCTCTTTCTCTCTCTCTGTTTCTTGCTCAACTCAATAAATAAAACACTTAAAAAAAAGAATATAAGCCAGGTGTGGTGATGCAAGCCTTTAATCCTAGCACTCTGAAGGCCAAGGTAGAAGGATACTTATAAGTTCAAGGCCAGAATGAAACTACATAGTAAAGTGCATGTCAGTTTGGCCTAGTAAACCACACAACCCTAAAAATGATATAAATAAATAAATAAAACCGTTCTACGATTTAACAAATAGATGAAATCTCAAATCATATTCCATAATTGTCATGGTTTGATCCAGGTGTCCCACACAAACAAATGAATATGTTCTGATTAAAAGCTCCTCAGCTTTTTTTGTTGGGGTTATGGGGTTATAAGCCAGCTTCCCCTTGCCAGCATTTGGCACACCTTCCTGCCACTGTTTGCAGTGCTGTGGCAGAGGTGATGTCCACACCTCTGCTCATGCCATCGTTTTCCCTGTCAGGATAGAGTTTCCCCCCTTGAGACTGTAAGTCAAATAAACCCATTCCTCCACAAACCACTTTTGTTTCAGTTCTTTCTGCACAGCAACTAGAATGCTGACACAACAGTTTTGGTAGCAGAATGTGGGGTCTGTTGCTGCTAGAACTCTGATCTTATGTCTTTGGGCTTTTGGAAGTGATCTGCAGGAGGAATATGGAGGGATGTGAAACCTTGTACTGAGAGATGCCTTGCAGTCCTGTGAGTACAGCTTAATGGACTATTCTGGACAGAGTTAAAAGACCTGAATGTAATGGGAACTATGGACTGTGAGGTTTGGCTTACGAGAGTGAGAAAGAATTTGGTCTGGACTGTGCCAGAAGCAGTTTGTGTGAGAGGTTTGCTGCGTTCTGCCTGCCTGTGTCCTGGAAACCTGTGCAGGGTTGCTTGACGTAAAGATAGACTGGTGTGAGCAGATGACATGGCACAGAAAGAAGATCTTTGGGTCGAAACTGTTGCCCGTTCACCTGTAATTGTTTGAGAGATTACAACCATTGAGATTGGGCCAGCTGGTCTGCATTAGAACAACAGGAAGAATGTGGACTTTTTGAAGGAAGGGGCCTGAATGCTTTGTTCCCCCGTGGATTAACAAATTGGTACCCCACCTGGTTCTGTGGAATAGAACAAATGCAAGAAGAGAGGGTCATTGGATTTGCAACACAGTTTTGTTTTTGAAAAATAGCCATCGGTGTGTGAAGCAGGTGTGCTAGGTTGCCTGCATGGAGCCTGATGGAGCCATGAGGATGAACTGTGGGTTGCAATGGAGACCCAAAGAATTCCAGGACTATGGATGGGTGCCAAGGCGAGCTGCCAGCATGGGATGAAATTTTCCCGGACTGTGAGTAGCCGAGCTGGAGGGGTGGATTTAAATTTCCAAGAGACTTTTTATTGGTTAGAATCATTGAACTTGGAGTTAGAGATTGATGGTGCCCTGCTTGTTTTAAATCCTGCATTGGTTCAATCTGTTTTTGCCATGCCTCATGTTTTACAGTGTGAATGTTCTGTGCCATTATGGGTTTGTTTTTGGTATTATGGCTCAGGTGAAAGCTGTGGGGACTGAAGAGTTGAGCTGAACACATTGTATTTGCATCATGTATGATTATTAGTTTGTGGGGGCCGGGGCGGACTGTCATAGTTTGATCCAGGTGTCCCCCACAAACAAATGAATATGTTCTGATTGATATATCCTCAGCTGATGGCAATTTGGGTTTTACAACCTCACTAGAACTGTGTTGTCAGGGGTGGGCTTATGGGGTTATAAGCCAGCTTCCCCTTGCAAGCATTTGGCACATCTTCCTGCCGCTGTTTGCAGTGTTGTGGTGAAGGTGATGGCCACCCTCTGCTCATACCATCATTTTCCCTCCCAGGATGGAGTTTCCCCTCAAGTCCATAAGCCTAATAAACCCATTCCTCCACAAGCTGCTTTTGTTCGGGTTCTTTCTGTGCAGCAACTAGAATGCAGACTACAACAATAATCTAAGTAAGTTTTACTTGATTTTTAATATGTACCCAATAAGTATCTAAACATGTAACTCTTTACAATCTAACTCTAACACAACTTTATATTTTCATCCTTTAATGATTTTTTGTGAATATGCATACAGCTGTTCAAATCAATAAACTGATCTCTATCCTCAAAGTTTTTATCTGATGCGCATTGGAGGAGAATCAATTTTAAAATTATTTGTTAAAAATTAAAAGCAATGAATAAGTAAAATCTATTAGAATCCCCCCCCCAAAAAAAAACACGCAAAACAAAAGCAAACGAGAGATTAAACTTTAGGAAAGTAGTTTCTATGTAAAGTAGAATAGTTTACAAATGTACAAAGGAAACCTTGAAATCAAATATGGACATGGGAAGAATACAGGGTAGATTCGAAGTAATTCTGAAAATGTAGATTCAAAGTAATTCTGAAAAAAATATTAGTAGAGAGAAGAGATTATTGAATTTAGTCTATGGACATCCATCCAAGAACATGTCCAATCTTGGCTGACCTTGGAAGCTAAGCAGGGTTGAGCCTGATTAGTGTTTGCATGGGAGAAATTCTGAATTCAGCTTATATTGGCCTTATTTAGATAGTTTTGGCTGCATATAGAAATTAATCAAAATTCAAGCAATGAGAACCTTATGCTCCATGTAGATATTATTGACTATCGATGTATTTTGTAGAGCAGCACTTATAAGCCATAGATTTAACTTACTGATAGTTTGTGTAGACAATAGAACTCACTTTTTATACTGCAGTGTGAAACTTCTGGGAGGAAGCAAAAACAGTATTGAGTTTCAGTAGACAAGAAAGTTTAAACATCTCATGTAAGACCATGTGCATATCAATGTTCCCTTCAGGACATGATAAAAATAAGCTGCCCATCCTGTTTTACTTTCATTCAGGATTATTAAAATATGGGGCGTCTCAGCAATAAAAAAATGAAATAAGCAAATAACCATTTGTACTTTACTGTACATAAATAAACAATTTATTTTCATGGTCTCAATTGAGAGCGCTTCACCACAGGTGGGCACCAGGTATGAGTGTGACCACTCAGTAAAATAAGCTGGAATTCACCCATAGGTTTTAATGTGCATTTTAAAGAAAGGGTCTATAAGAGCCTCTCTTGGGCTTTCAGGTCTCCTACTGGTTCTCTAGGACACTGGCTGTTCTAAAACCATCGGTCTTAAAGCTGCTCTTAAATTTTGGTTGTTAAGTGACATAGTAAATATTCTGCCCTAAGAACAAGAGAGAAGAAAATGGTTATCAGAAAAATTGGACAGTAGTAGCAGAATAATGGTTTAAATTCACTGAACTTTTAAAGCGAAAATGAAGATTCCTGTTTATTTAGATTTAGATTTAGAAACCACTAAATAATTACAAATATCCATTCACTTTTTTTCTCAAATATCTGCTAGTCCACATTGCATATCCTCCAATGTAGAGTGAAGTTCCAAGACCATGTCACTGAGTTCCAGCCAACAGACAGTGAGCAGAGGTGACAAGACCTCCCACAAGTTTGTGTGTGCTCTCTACACTGTGTGGCATACTGTGATCTGGTCTCATGCCCACAACCACCTAGAAAGTCACAATGGCTCTGTCACAGAGAGTGCATGCTCCACTCTTCATACTGAGCTGGGATGAAGCGAAGCTTGGCTCACTTCACACATCACACTTTATAACCTACGGTAACTTAGCCTGCATTCGTCTAATGCAAAACATTTTCCTTACCGTTAGCTCTTTATGTTTTTATAAACTTAAGTTTTAATGAATATGTACACCAGGGCTTCTGTGATTTTACAAGAACATGATTAAAAATCATGCAATGCTTTTTGGACATTTCAATAGTGTTAAGTATTCAAGATTTATTTTTATAAGCACATTTATTTCTTTGGTAAAACAAAAACTCACCAATTTCTATTAGAATAGCACTTAAGAATGAAAAGATAGGTAACAATGCTCCTTAATTTTATAACAAAGGACATGCATGCATAAAACTGAAATCTGTGTAATACATCATGTTTTAAAGAAGCCTGAACCTTTTCTATTGTATGTTTTACAGAAAGTTGTGTACTTCTCATTATTTGAAGAAATGCCACTAAAACAGACAGACAATTCCCTTAGGCCTAGGTTAATTTCTTCGTACATAAATAACGAGATTATATGAGCTCTCTGTTTTTGTAGGTTTTTTTGTAACTGAATGTTACTGAAAATAAGCAATATTAAAAAGTGTTGTTGTCAGCTTTCTCGTTGCTGCCTAGAAAAGAACCTGGCCCAAAGCAGCTTGGAATGAATGGGTTTATTTTGGTTTACAGACTGCAGGGGAAACTCCCTGATGGCAAGGAAAATGACAGCATGAGCAGAGGGTGGATATCACCTCAGCTAGAGCTCTGCAAACAGTAGTAGGAAGGTATGTCAAAAACTGGCAAGGGGAAGCAGGATATAATCCCATAAGCCTACCCCCAACAACACAGGACCTCCAACAATGTTCCAATTCCAAAACTGCCATCAGCTGAATGATTGATCATTCAGAACATATTATTTATGGGCAATACCTGAATCAAACCACCATAAGTCATTTCTGGACCCCATAAACTGATAAACATACATGATGTATTTTGCAACACATTCAGTCTAAGTTTAAAAATCCTCAGAGTTTTTATCTATCACAATGATGTTCAAACATCCCCAAAATTCAAGGTCTTCACCGAGCCATATCACAAAAAAATTTTTTTAAAAGGTACAGAACAAATTCCTACTGCAAAAGATAGCACTGGGCATAGCAAAGGCAGATTGAATCAAACCAATATTTAAAATAAACAGGGCAAACATCAAACTCTATAACTAACTCCAAGTCCAATAATTCTCACCAGTAAACAATCTCTAGAGTTCCAATTCTCCAATTCCACCCCTCCAGCCATGCTACTCAGAGTCCCGCATGACTTCATCTGGTGCCAGCAGCTCTTCTTTGCATCCCTCCTTGGCAGCCATCTCCCAGCTGTGGCATCTCATTGGCTCTCCACTGCAACCCAGGGTTAATCCTTATGGCATCCTCAGGCATCTACACAGGTAATCCAACAAGCCTGCTTCACACTGCTTATGGCCATTTCACACACACACACACACACACACACGCACGCACACACACACACACACCACACACACACACACACAAAAAAAAAAAAAAAGCACAACAGTGTTGCAAATCCAATGACCTTTTTCCTGCATTTGTCATACTCCGAAGTACCAGGTAGGCTTGCTGGCAGCATTGCGGGGTTGGGGGTGTGTGGTTCTTGGAAATAAAGCCAACTTTGAAGAACAGGAAACCTCATTCAGAATTCAGGCCCCTTACTTCAAAGAACTCTCATTCTTCCTGCTGTCCCCATGCAGATCACTTGGCCCAATCTCCATGGTTGTAATCTCTCAAACAATTGCAGCTGAATGTGCAGCAGTTTTAGCTCAAAGATTTTATTTCTTTCTATGCCATCTTCATCTGTTCACACAAGTCTATTTCTATACAAATCAACTCTGCACATGTTCTCAGGACACAAGCAGTCAGAACACAGCAAGCCTCTCACAGAAACTGCTTCTAGACCAGTTCTGACAAAGTTCTTTCTCACCCATCTATGACAAACTTCACAGTCCATAGTTATCACTGAGTTTAAGTCTTTTAACTGTGACAAGAATAGTCTATTAAACTGTACTTACAGCACTACAGGTGTCTTGTAGGCCCAGGTTTCAAATCCTTCCTCATTCCTCCTGCAAATCAGTTTCAAAGGCTAAAGCCAAATAATCAGGGTTTTAGCAACAATGACCAATCTCGCTTTCTGGTACCAAAACTATTATAGATAGCTCTCTCATTGCTGTACAGAAAAGAACCCAACCAAAAGCAGATTGTGGAAGAAATGGGTTTATTTTGGCTTTCAGACTCTGGGGGGAAGTTCCATGATTGCAGGTAAAATGATGGCATGAACAAGGAGTGGACATCACCTCCACCACAGCACTGCAAACAGCTACAGGTAAGTGTGCCAAAAACTAGCAAGGGGAAACAGGCTATAACCCCATACGCCCACCCACCCCAAACAACACAGTTCCAACAATGCTCCAATTCCAAAACTATCATCAGCTAGGTATTGAGTACTCAGAACACATTAAATTTACTGGGGATAGTTGAGTCAAACCACCACAAAGAATAAGAAATTAAAAAGGTAACCAGTATCAGTAATAACAAGAATATTTGGAAAGGGCCACTATTAAATAAAGTAAGTAGAGAGAATACTGGGTTTGGAATGGCTTAGGCAAGGTCATGGGAAATGGATGAAAGAAAGTAGAAGGTGGGAGGAAGGTTGATCAAAATTAAAGAGGTTATACATAGGCCATTTGGAAACCTACTTGATTTTTAGCTATTTAAAAACATATAATTTT
Source organism: Zapus hudsonius (assembly GCA_004024765.1). Lineage (NCBI taxonomy): Eukaryota > Metazoa > Chordata > Mammalia > Rodentia > Dipodidae > Zapus > Zapus hudsonius. The sequence goes on along the minus strand of PVHP010007694.1, from coordinate 24,208 downwards.
TTTAAAGACTGTTTGGGCAGAAGTATATTGCAGGATTGTAAAGTCTATGCTCAGAAGACATAGGTTGTCTCAAAAAAATTTCAGTGCCAGGACTGGGTTACCTCCCAGTGAGGTGTTGGTCAGTGAGGCCCTGCAAGTCCCCCAAACAATGCATTTTTGTGCCAAGGCTCTTGGTTACCCACCAAAACTAAATGCTAATATCACAGTACTAAAACCACCACATGCTTAGGTTGTATGACACTGAGAAATCAAGTCAAAAACTGAGATGGAAGACTCCCTCCCCCATCCCCACTGACTTAGTAGTCATAGTGCTAGAAAGTACTATGCTGACTACTGGAGAAGAAAAATCATCAATAGTCCTAATGAGCAGTGGACCCTGCAATCTATACAACAGGCAACTCAGGCAAGGTATGCCCACGAGTATAATAGTGGCATGTTTATTATGGGGGTAACCAATTGCTCTCTGATTGGATTTGAGACCTATTTCAAAGGAGGGAATTTTGACCTGATATTGAAAACCTAATCAAAAGTCTATGGCTAGAAAGTTCACAAACCCTAGGGAGAAAGTTACAACTGTCATTTGGCTGCATAGATATATTATGCCCCCCCCCAAACTGACCTTTAAATTATTGTATTACTATTGCTCTTGCCTTTTTTTTTCAGATGGCAGTGAGTGTGGAGGAGCCTCAAAACTTGTCAAAGAGCTGAGAAGAAGAGACAATTGAATATTTAGCACTTAATGAGACATTTCTATCACACCCTCCACTGTCTCATGGACTATCACAGAAGAGTTGTCAAAAATGTAAGAGCCAAAGGATCAGAAGGAGTGTATGGCAATACTATCTCCCGGACATAATGGGGTCATTGTAGGAACGACCTCACAGTGGTTGCTGTGACCTGCAGAAGACCTGCAAAAGTCTGGGTCCACCAAAAGGCTGGAATAGATGATGGAGAGGGGAAATGATATCAATAGAGATGGGAGAAAAGTGGGAAAGAAATGAGGGTTCCGTGGAGGAGAATGGGGACAGGGCACAAAGGAAGGGGATAGGAAGAGATTATGCAAATTTTTCATAAAGTTTTTTATTTTATTTAAGTAAAATCAAGGGTCCTGAATGATGACAAAGTTCAGTAGCATAGGTCTTGGGAATTTATCATGTATACTAAAATATTTACTAGAGCAGAAGACTTAAATTGCATCTAACTACAGCACATAAAGAAGAAAGTGATAATTTTATCCTTCTGACATTTTCACAATGTGAGCTAAAATATTGTGAACATTAATAAGGAAGACATATTTACCTAAATTCTGAGTTCACTATCGACAATGACTAAAGATTGTGAATCCAAAATCAATTTCCTTGACTTTTACTATTCTTAGCAATATTAACTTCTTTTCACTTACAAATACTTAAACCTAACTAAAGTGGTGTCAAGCTAATGGTATCACTGATTTAAAAGACCAAAATTTGGAATATAGGAATTATTTCAAGGCATCCTAGAATTTCAAAAGCCTTTATATCTATTTCCACAGTTATGTTAGAACTCAATTAGCATTTTTTTTCTGTGACCTTTATTTAATCCTTACTGTCAATGCATTTAGGATCACCATTGGATGTTTCCAGAAAGGTCTAATTGAAGAGTAGAAACCCACCCTGAATGTGAGCAGCACTGCCCCATAGCTTAACGGGATGAGAAGGATGAAGCCAGCACAGCACCAGCATGTTTCCTCTCTTTCTCAACATGCTTTTGTTGGGCATTCTCTCACAGTAATAATAAAAGTAATGAAACATTTAAAACCAAACATATTAAGAAATGGATTAAGAATCTTTCCCCCACCATGGAGCTTATTTCGTTCCCAAGTATATCATTTGTACAGCTATTAGGTCTGTCATGTAGACTCTTAAGGATGTTTCTAAGGTGCTAAATTCAAGTTGTTCCTTTTATACAAAAACTAAGAAGAAAAATAGGTAATAATAAATATTGAGGTTATTTAAATGATACTTTTTATAATGAGTGAGAAACACTGCCCGAAAGATCATATTATATACTCAGAATGACAAAAGAAAAGTGCAAGTCAGTAAAGGAAAACAAAACAAAGTAAAGTAGAGCAAAAAAAATTCCACAAAAAACAAAATAAATCAATTTAGTAGGAATAGTAGCATGCTTGGTCATCAAAATACCAACAGAAATTGAAGAGTGGATTTTTCTGGGAAACCTGTTTCTTATCTCCTTAACACCTAACTCTCTTCTGTCATTAGACATGTATGTATCAGTAGTGTGAAAAGAGCATGCAAATAGTCCTGCTGGTTCCACAGCTAAATGGAGAAATATAATTATAACAAGTGAAACCCTCTCACTTCCCACAAAGCTGAGGTTACTTTAAGAGAATTTTGGGGGGGAAGGTGTGGGGGGTGGGGGAATCAAATATTGTCAGGATGGAAAGCTATGAGTAAGGACAGACCATCTGTCACTGGCAGGACACCTTCCTACTTCAAAATCTTTAGAAAAGCCCAACTATTTATCACCATCTCTTCCATCATCCATCCTCGGATCTTTAGAGCTGCTGTATGTAAGACAATCTGAAGCAGAGAAATCAACCACACGACAGCGTGTGCCTTTCTCTGTGTTCAATGCAGAGCTGATCCTACTGAAAGCTTTAAGGACAATTTAATTTATTAAACAATAACAGCCACATGCTGTCAATTTCCTCAAGCTTGTGGCTCCACTAGATCACACTTGTTCCCTTTGCAGGGTGCGCAGAGTGTTTGTTACACACCCCGCGAAGGTTCCCAATGCTCTGTGCACCTGCAGCAGGTATCAGATGTTGGCCTACCTATGCCAAAGTGTCATGTGGACAAGAGGGAGAAATCTGCCTATGGAAAAAACACCAAGTGGTATTCTAGAAGCGGCCAGTCAATATTAAATTCCTGAGTCCTCATCTGTGACAGCATTACTGGCGTCATCAACAGCAAATGGATACTAACATACAATATTTTATGTAACATTGCCGAGGGCTCAAGGCAAGCGGTAAGCTTCCGTTTCCTCGTTTGTCTACATGAATAAAGAGGGCTCCTGTGTTATGACTTCGCAATGAGCATGGAATGAGATAAAGGCACAGGTGAGCTTTCGGTAAATATCATCTCCTTGCATCTTAAGGTATGTGCTTTAGGCATCTCCTGGAGAAGATTCTGGAATGTAACAATTCTAAACAGAATTGACCGGAGACCCATTCCAAGCTTCAAATCTCATGGGATGCACATATTTCAGGGAATTAAAAAAGCTAGTGTGAGTGTTAATTTACCACACATCTTTGCACGCTCTAAGCTGCTCTAAGTTCCACAGCAATTCTAAGGAGTCCATGACCAAGGGAGCAGAAAAGATTTCCAGGAAAGGAAATCAGGTTGTGATCTGCCAGGTCTGATGCATAACAGTCACAGAGTGGCTCTGACCACTCAGAAACTTAAGACTAAACCAAACCAAACCACTGTCTTCTCTCCTATGAAACCTCAAAGGTACAGAAGTATATCTGAGATTTTTTTTTCTTAGCAAGGAATTCATGGATTGAGACTTAAAAAAGATATCCTGTTGCCCTAGTGGTTTCTGTGGACAGACCAGTTCCAGTGCAATTAAATCCTGCGAGTCTGAAATCAATTGCAGCGCACACGGAGCCTCGCTTCTGACATGCACATGACAGGTTCAATTTTCATCCTTTGATTTCTCTTGCTTGCTTTTTGCTTTTACTGCTTTTATTTCTTCTCACACTACAAGAAGCAACAGTTGCAAGGATCCTGTTGCAAGCCCCACAGAGAGACCAGCAGATGGCGTCGGACATCCTCCCTCTGGACCCAGGGCCTTGGCTTTGCCCTGGAGCTCAGTATGGAGCCCCAGCTCTCCTGGTTCCTGTCCAAGCGGCTCGCTGCCTCCAGATCTCTGCTGTGGCCTTCCAGCTGGAAGTCCACGAATGCACTTCCATCCAAATCCGTCTACCATTACTGCCAAAGCTATTTCATAAACGGATGTGCTAGAACGGTTGTTACCGCTGCGTGGTTGGGTCTTCCCACACTCCCAAGAGATGGAGATGTGCCCCGCAGAGATTTGGCCTTCACTGTGCTACTTGCTGTCTTTCCTGATGTGTAAAGATGGGTGACAATGCAAGCAAACAGACAGCGTCCTGTGTCAAGGAACAAAGATGGAGCTGTGATTAAAAGTAAAGTCGTAATTCAGTACTTTTTCTGATGAGTGTATAAACAGACACTTGACAGTTACTGTTGGCTCAAGGGATCACTGTGTTTCTGTTTTAATTGTTTTTGAGAATTTTTTTTTGTCTGGTTTTGTTTTGTTTGAGTCGGTCTCATGCCTTTGATCTCAATGTGTAGCTATGGCTGACCTTGAACTTGGCCTTCTGATCTTCCTACCTATAGTGTCCAAGATTAACGGTGTGGATCACCACACCCAGCAGTATTTTTAATTCTTTTGGAGCTTCTACTGTCATTGCAGAGTAGATTCAGATGTTTCTTATAGTGATGAAGCATATGCCAGAGCTTATTTTTAATAGTTGTGTTTGTTAAAGTGTAACACATAACTTGTCTGCTTTACCATATTTTAATATGCTCACTTGTGATACAACAAATAAGAAACTACATTATAAAGTATTTTAATAGCTAAATGACCATCAAAGAAATGAATTTTTAAGTATAATTGGAAAAATAGCTCCAAATTGTAGATTGATCAAGACTTACAATGATTTTTTTGAGGTTCGGGGGGCATATTGAGACTTAATTGCCAGAGTTAGAGTTAGGGTTAGGGTTAGGGTGAGGTGAGGTTTTCCTACCTTGATGCACGTATGGGAGAATAAAAAGAGGTTCTCAAAGACAAGTGTGCTGGGCACAGCTCAAAGCAGCATGTGGGCCTTCCCAGATGGAGCCTCATACCTTTGAGGGGTTCCTTTTCATTTTTTCTCTATCCTTTTCTCCAAACTGAAAGACTGAATCAAATGTCAATCTTTCCCATTCTACCTCCCTATCCCAGGGCTGTTGTAGCTCCCATCCCAATACTTCCTGAGAATGTGAGGAAACCTTTGTCAGCCCTATGAAACAGTTTATAGTCATGAAAGTGACTGGCGGGCCATGATGAATTTTATAGACCTTTCATTCCCTTTGGCTAGCTTCACCGAAACAAGGGACTCAGCTTCACCACTGGTCGATTCCGGTTAGGATCTCCACTAAGGAGATATGGATGGTGTGTAGTGCAATGAGACAGGCATTCCCAAGGGCACATATTTCACTAAATGTTGTTGTAGGAAAAAATGACCATGTGGCCCTAAGTGGTGAGCATGCCTACTTTACCTAGTGTTTGATAAGCCAGTATAGAAAAGAGAACATAAGATGAAATTTAATTTCATAATCGTTTAGTAATTTTTACAATATTAAGGAAATTAATAAAAGCACATTTTCCCCAGTGTTACATGATAAAGAATTATGGACTTATGAAATACTAAATTGCCAAAGCCCAATATCTAATTACTTTATTAGGAAAAGAACAATATTTGAGCAAGTCAGTGTGAATCCTAATTCGGAGGCTCCAAAAGGGCCCTTAGGAATGTTACTTGTTCTGAGCCTGTTTCCTGTTGATTTGATTGTACAATAAAGTATAAATGACTAAAATTATCTTAAAGTAACTGACACATACTAAATAGTCACAAATAACTTAGTTACTGTCATGTTTCTGACAATATTCATAAGGGGCCCTGAATATATACTATTCAGTGAATGTAATATATTTATATAAAACTAATTTGCTTAAATTCTACAGCACCCTTGTCATGGCCTACAATATGCACTTAATATGAAAGAATTAAGGAAACAAAAAGCTAAGTAACTCACCCAAAATGTAAATGTTTTCTATGAAAATCTTTTCATAGCTCTTCTTCTCAATATTGCAGAAACCATTATATAATTTTAAAATTAAAATAATTGTAGTTAAACTAAATGTTGCAGAACAATTTATGGGGTAAAGTTTATTTATTTACATCCTACTGAGTTTTCTATACATCTTAGGGAAGTAAAGAATGTGCCATAGAAGAAGTTGAAAAAGTAGGATGCTTTCACCTTCCATTCTACTTTATGCTCATTCTGCCTTGAAGTGATATAAGAAAATTTGCTTTTCTTTTACTGATTCTTAGTCCTCATTGTCTTTCCAAATATAAACAGATTACTATATTATTATGTGATTCAATGTTTTATATACATACACATATATTAACTATAAATACATGTGCATGTTTGTATGTATATGTAACATACATACAGATACATATATACATGCCTTTGTGTATTGAATCTATATGTTTGTGTTTGTTTACCTAATGCTGAGCTAGAGAAAGGTGTCAATTCCTGTACTATCACAGCAAAAGTTTCCAGTGCCACCACAGGAGGAAGGCTCAGGTACTTCACAAATGAAACTGAATAATAATTCTCATGTATTGTGCCAATAAGACAATCAGTCAATTAAACATCTAGTTTTTGAATTTATACAGTTAATTTAAGCAGGTTCTTATAGTAATGTGTGTAGCCTGGTTTTGTCCTGCACTACAAATTACTCAGCTCTGAGGAAGGGATGCAAGCCTCAATAAAAGATATTCTCAGCTCACCATTTCTGTTTCTTCCAGGCTGTTCCAGTATTACATTGAGAGTTTGATTTCTGGAAATTGTAAGAGTTATATAAAAATTCTAGTGAGTTTAGAATTAAATGACTTCAAGAGAAAAACAAAGTATTCAATTGTTTTCATTGGTCTTGACATACCAAGTGTCCAAAAGAAAAAGAAAAACAGAAAACTGAGAATTTCAATGGCCATTGTCTTAAACTATTTGTGTGTATACCCTCAAAATACTTATATTGATTTGAAGCATGACCCTGAATCAAAAGAAAATCTTCAAGTTTTCTGGGATTTCTAAATGTCTTTGGCAGCTCCTTCTATAATAAAAGAGCCTTGTATTCTTCGACAAAAACATTTTAATGCCATTGGACTTGACAGCAATGGACAGTTTCCAGAGTTCCAAGCAATTGACTCTCCCGTCTGTGCTATTTCACTATGGTGAAATATCAACTACCTTTTCTTACCATTGACAAATCACCTTATGGTGTTAGAATTGTGTTTAGTAACAAAATGTCAGTTGAAACTGAGGCACCAACTGCTAACTGCTCAAACAAAATGTCATTTGCTGAACAGAGTTCCAGTGTTTGACAAAGCTCGGATAACAAAAGCGAGCATATTCAAAATCATCTCATGCATGTTAGTGATCGCAAAACACTTGGTCAACTATTCTTTGTTGTTTTTTAATGGCATCTATGCTTTATCAATATTTATAATTGTATACTCTCTTTAAAATGATTAGCTGTCCTGACTGCCATTATTTGGTCTTAGAATTCAGTTCTCTGATTCCTAGAAATGGAACTACAACTCTGTTTGTTGGCGTCACTGTAAATACATGGCTTTCGATCTCTTTTGTTCCCTTATTTTATCATGAATTCTTTTCCCAGAAGTAGTCCATTCTGCTTCTCCCCCGTTTCAAAGGCAGTGCAGTCACTTAGGAACTTCAGTCGGCTCCATTTGCTCATCGACCAATGTGAATGGCCATGCCCAGTGTTTTATGTGAGTACTGGGAGTTAAATTCAGTGGTCTTTGGGCTCCAGGATCTCCTCATGCTTAAAGTGAGTATTTCAGTGATCATTTCATTTGTTTATATTAGCCAATAGACATCCAGAGACTATGTTTTGTTCATTATATATAATATATATATATGTATATATGTTTCTAGAACCTGACTCTAGATTATTTAGCCATGTTCAAACATATTCTGCGAATGGAGGTTCATGAGAACCGGCAAAGCCAACACAATTAGCGGATGCATAAATTCCTTCTACAATGATGTGCCTAATTTATCTTTTAGCTCCCTCTGAGGCCCCCAGAATTCTCTCAAAGGACAATTGGGAATTCATTTTTCAAAAATGGATAACACAGAAAAATCCAACTCTTCTGAATTATGGCATTTTCATGTCACAAACAGGAAGTTCCCCAAGAGTAACACAGCCATAGGAGGTGGGGGTGCACAGCTATCTGTGAACTGTCAAGGTAAGCATAGATGAATGCGAAATGCAATTGCTCTTGTCACCATCCAATCAATTGTCTGTGTAAACTCCCAACTCACAGCAGGTTTGAACTCTCTTTTTCAGAGTGTCCTTGTAAGGGACTGCACAACAACACTTTTCCTATTCGGATTACCCTGGTGCTTCTCTGTGCATCAGATACCGAGGTCTGGCTGAGTGCCAATTCTGAAGATATTAATTGCACAGGCAGTTTTTCAGTATGTCCTTCTCAGGGTTGAACCCCATTTGCCCATATCCATTAACCCCTTCTTGGTAAGACATTCCTGCATCTTTCCTGTTCATTTTCCTCACTTGTGCCTTCTGGAGGCATCTCTTTAGTAAACCATCTCTCCTAAAGTACTTGTCTAGGGATCTATTCCAGGAATTCAAACTGAGTCAGCCTTCCCACACAAAATACACAATTCATTCCATGAATGAAGAATGGTTCCTAGCATTAAAATGCTGAGATTCTTAAGACTAAACTTCTTGAGAAATTACAGTGATTCATAATCCATCTTAAAATAGGACTTTCTTTCTATAACAGACTATGAACATACTCTCCTCGTTCCACTAAAGCCATCTGCAGAGCATTTGGGGATTCTTTTCATCAGCGGTTCCTGATTGTAGGATGTCTAAGAATCATCTAAAAAAGCTTTGTAAACACAGATTGCTGGACCGTTCCAGGTTTACAAGGTCTGGCACAGAGTCTGAGAATTCTCATTTCTTATAAGTTCCCACATCCTACCATGTTGAAGGTCCAGTAGGTGATTTGAGATTTTTCTTTTTTGCAAAAGCCTCTCATCAGATGACCACCTGGCACCAATACTTATCAAATAAAAAAAATCATTAAAATCTTGTGAGCATCTAAAAGGTACCAAAAAGAGTGCTAGTTACTGGGGTGGTTTGAATGAGTGAGGGTGACTTAGTCGTAAGTGACACTCCAGCCCAGCACCTCTGCACGCTGATCAGGAACACCAAGAGAGTAGTGGTGCCTGCCAGCTTGTGTGCCTCAGTGCAGGAGAGGTAACTAACTATGCACATGTGCCTCTCCATGAGGGCAGTCACCAAAAACCCTGTTAAAAAGATTATTCCACCTGCCTTCCAAAAATAACTTGTTAGAAGCCAAGCTCTTGTAATGCACCAAAGTCTTGCTATTCATACTCTAGTCACTGCCATGAAAATCATAGCTGTGCACAAATAATTATTTTTTAAATTATTTTATTTATTGATTATTTCAGCGAGAGAAGAAAGAGACAGATGAACAAAGAATGGGTGCACCAGGGTCTCTAACCACTACAAACAAAAGCCAGACTCATGTATCACTTTGTGCATCTGGCTTTACATGGGTAACTGAGGAATCGAACCCAGGTCCTTAGACTTTGCAGGCAAGCACCTTAACTGGTGATACATTTCTCCAGCCCTGCATCCATTATTTTTATTATACCTATTTTCCATTTGGGATGATGTATTATGATTTACATTTGGAATTTTCAGAATTTGTCAACATAAACATTGTTATCTTCCTACCATGTGTTCTTATTTCATCACAAGAGATACGGTCAGTCAGCTTACTTGGTATCAATTACATTTTACAATATATTTTCAGTTCGTCTATTCTAAGCAGACTCCAAGTTTCCACTCCAAGTTCAACAGTAGAGATCAGTTCTGCTAAGCTATTAAAATAAATGATGCATCCAAGCTTCTTTATCTAATTTCAGTCATGTTAAAGTAAATATCCTGAAGATTACAGCATGTATTTCTGTCTTTTAATCAGTTTTGATTTGGGGAAATCTTCTTTATCAAGACAACAAAATGGGACTTTGGTGTGTTTCTGTCATTGGAATGGGAGCTGTAATTGCTGTATAGCACAATTCCAGTTCATCATTCAAATGTGTCCTGGAAACATGTACCTGGGCTTCTTAGGCTGTTTACATACAGAACAATGTTGAGTCTCCATAGATCTCATTGTTTCTGTGAATATTTCACACTATTTCACATATTAGTTTCATAGTTAGCACACTTACACAGTTTATTCAGGTCAGAATAAAAAGCAAGAGAGAAAAGACTGGAAGTTTTTTTTGATAATGTTTCCATGATTTCTCTAAACCCCCAAAGGAGAGTGGACCACATAGTTTTGTGTACCCCCCTCCACACACACACACACACACACACACACACACACACACACACACACCAATGCATGTCCTCATGTACAAGAATTTGAAAGCAATCAGAGAGGAGTCAGTCTGATAAGGTTGTAAAGACTTTTTCCATGATAACTCAACAGCAGAAGTATTGTAAGCTTGTCTTAGAGGGTCTAGGTTGTCTTGTAAGATTAAGAAAATGTCATACTTGAAGGAAATATCACTCTGTGGTCTGAGTGTCTCAATTGACCAATAATGATCTCACTCTCCACTGCAGACTCTGTTTGTATTTTTGAGACAGCAACGTGAACCAGGGACAACCGAACTCCACCAAAGGGACATGACTTGATGGTGGACACCCAAGCAGGAGACCATTCACCTCAAACTCACCATTTAGAGCCCTAACGCAACCTCTAGGGAAGTGAGATGGCGAGCAAAAGAGCTATTCCCACAGCAAGGCAGATAACTTGGGAAGGGCAATAGAGAGAGGTACCAAGGGTGCCCAAAAGTGTCCAAAATACAAATCTACAGACTCTTAAAAACCTAACAACTATGCAAAATATAAGCTCATCCACTATGACTCAGGGAAATGTGTGGAAGAGATGGCGGAAAGAATGTAAGAGTCATGTGGGGGGGATAATAATGCATAAGAGGGAATGTCATCATGGATTCAATGGCTTTATCTAAGAAACCTATGATAGGGAGAATATTGTTGTGTTTATATATGTAATTTTAAGCCAATAAAAACGTTAAAAAAGAAGGCAATAAAATAAAAATTATCCAAAATATTCAATAAAAACAAAAATTAAAAATTGACCAAAACTGAAAAGTAGATCAAAGGATGATTGACATACCTTCAAAGCTAGGAAACTGGGTCATTTGGTTAAGTGATGAACTTTTCATCTTAAACCCACTCTATTGGAAAATATGTCTCTTTACTATAAATATGACTTTAAGATACTTGAAAGAAAATATTTCAAATAAAGATATATTATCAGAGGCCAAGCAAATGAGATTTCATAAAGTCTCAGAGCTGGTAAGATTTGAAAGCTAAAGCATCCCTAATATCTGCTACTTGACACCCCCACTCTGGCCCTGTCAACAAGATGGCAAGGACCACTTTCTCCCACATTTCTAAATGCTCTTGAGGGCAAAGCAAATCTTAGGTAAAGGAATGTTTTGCTTGAGAGCTAAACCAAGTATCCCTTATAAACTCACTGACTTTTAATCTACTGAAATTAATATTGGTTATAGAAATATAGTTTAATAAAAATAAAAGTTGATACTAAATTCTCACATTTTTAAAGATAAAATACCGACATAAATACATTCGGTTTTGGTTTTTTATATTTTATTTATTTATTCATTTTCAAGCAGAGAGAAACAGAGAGAAGAGAGAGCAAATAGGTGAACCGGGGCCTCTAACCACTGCAAACTCCAGATGCATGTGCTACTTTGTGTATCTGGATTTAAATGGGTATTGGGCAATTGAACCCAGGTCCCTAGGCCTTGTAGGCAGGTGCTGTAACTGCAGAGCCATCCATCTATCTCTCCAACCCACATTTTCTTGTTTTAATGAGTGCAAATTAAGAATGTTACACGATTCCCTTTCTTAATACATTTTATTTTGTGGAGCAAACAATGACAGAAATAAAGACAATGAAACCATTGTGCACAGTAAAAACTGCCCCATTTAAGATGTAACACCAAACTCAGATGCAAAACCAAATTGCTATAAACTCACTCATTAAGAGATGGCAAAAGGAGTGGATGGCATCGAGGTTGCTGAATTCAGAGAGAAAATAATATCACTATACAGCAAAGTAAAAACTATGGTTTTTCTATTCCAGTAATCATTTCAAAGTTTCTGTTTTTCAATAGTGCAAAATGACAATATTGTTGCATGTTTTAAAGAGCAGTAATAAATGATGATTTTGAAACATTTCAAATAAGAAATATAACATTGCTAATGTGAGGTAATATTATATTAACTATACTTTATTTTGGAATATTTTATATGGAAAACCCTGTATTTGAACCAATCTCTAGTTAATTACTAATCAAATAAAGTGATCCATCAGAAGTGCGCACATTTAATGTGCATTCGGAACCTCACTGGACTTAGCAGAATGTCCTTGCATGATCATTGTATTGGTCTACAGGTTCCTCCAAAATCCACAGGCTTGGGCTGGAGAGATGGCCCAGTGGTTAAAGGAGCTTGCTTGCAAACCTTACTGGCTCTGGTTCGAATTCACATTCAGTACTCATGCCAATCCACATGCTCAAACTGGTGCATGCATCTGGAGTTTTGTTTGCAACAGCAAGAGGCTCTGGAATGGCCATTCTTGCCTTCCTCTCCCCATAAAATTAAAAATAAAATCCACAGTTTTTAACATAATCATCGAGCAATATTATTGGTAGATGAGGTATTTGCAATGAATTAGATAGAGCACAGAGCAAAACCATTATGAATAGAATTTGTACCCTCATATAATACCTGATGAAGTGTGTAAGCCCTTTTACCTTTCCATGATATGAGGACATAGAGGGAAGCATTTTCTAAAGCACACAGAGGACCTCAACAGACAGCAAATCTGTTACCACCTTGATTTCGGACTTCTAACTGTGAGAAATGTATATCTGTTGCTTATAAATTACTTTGCCTATGGCAATTTTTTTAGCAACACAAACATATAGAACAAATCAATTTGATGAACACACCAAATATTGATTTAGTTGTAAATAATTAAGTGTAATTTAAAAGGGAGGAGGGAAACATTGCATGAGCTATGAAATATGAAAGTTACATTCTCATCTTCCCAGTTAATCAGTAGGAGTCAATATTTCAGAAATCCATTACAGCTGAATGAAATTTGTATTTAATTCAATTTCTATTGTATTTTAGAAATGACTATTCAAACCCTGTAGTTATTCAAGTCTTACCCAAGGTAGATCCCATCATTTTCTGACACATGGAGGTATATGGGAGACTTGATATTTTTAAGAATATGTTCAGCTGAGGCTTATTCAGTAAATGCTTACCTTCCATCTATGAAGACCTGAGTTCATCCCAAAACCCATGTAAATAAGGCCAGGTATGATGGCACATACATCTCAAATATTTAAAAACTAGATGGCACCTAAGAAATGGCACCTAAAATTGTCCTCTGGTCTCCACACACATCGTGCACACACATACAGGAACACACCTACATATTCTGCTACAGGGTCTTGAGAAATATATTAAAGAGAACCTGTAAGGTTTTCTTTGAGAGATAATATGGGTAAAGAGGATGAAATTTCATCTCTGCTCTCCAATCTCCTTTGTTAGGATATATTCTTTCACATATATTCAAACCAAGAAATTCCTTTCCACATCACTTCCTTGCTACTTGGATGATTCTGGAATATTCTGTGTTGACTTCATCACTTTATTGTAAACTTTTTTTTTTCATTTCTGGCTTGACTAAAAACAATGTCCCATCTCCCTTTCCACATCATAGGCACCAATCTTGATATCTTCATTTTGGCTCTTATTGTACACTTCTAGGAACTTTTGTTTTTGTTTTATATGTGAAATTATATAATGGAAAGCATGCTGTCTTAGACATTACTTTTGTGTTTAAATTTACCACTATCATTCCTTGTCTGATGAATTTTCATAAGTTTTTAATATATTCACAGCAATGTGTCCTGATTTGTAATTTGAGACTAATTCAAACTTCCTTGGCTGGTTACACAAGGTAGATGTTCTACTTCCTGTTTCCTTCCCTATCTAGGTGCTGGCTCATTATATAATATGAGACAAATACTTGGCTCTGTTCCTGTTCTTCTCCTTATAATGCCTGGTCAGATGAAAGTCCAAGAGGACAGAATTGTCTTATATTACCTTGTATCCCGTCTAATGGATACCTGTAATTAAGCACGTAGTGGACATTCATGCAGTACTTGTTTCAATGAATGGGTCAGCTGGGCGCTATGAGTCCCTAACCACTTTTGTTCTCAGAGGCTACATGGAAGAAGTGTTTCAATACACTAGAAGAAATCCTCACACCTATTATTTGGGCTTAGTGGTATTATTTTTCAGTAATGTAGAAAAATGTTTATATCTTTAAAAGAGGTGGTAATATTATTATTTTAACCTAATGCTAAATCTCTTTGTGTGGTATTTAGTGTATAAACCAGACAGACACAGATCAAAGAACCTTACTGACCCATACAAACCCCTTCATGAAGCATGAGTTTCTCTAATTCTGTATATGTGAAGTACCTTATTATTGTTTCCTTATTAACTTAAAACTCTTTTAAAATGGAGATATTATGATATACATTTAGCTATGCCTCAAACAATAACTTTCAGAAATCCATAGTTCACTGGAGTAAGTAAAAAATCCAATTTCCTTAGTTTCTGCATTTCACATTTTGGTTTAATTCTCTTAATTCATGGGTAAAATAAATCTAGGAAATGTTAGGTATTACCCTGTCTGTTCATCTGAAGGCCTCCACAAACACTGCAGGGAAGGAGGTGGACTACACCCCAGAATTTCTTTTGCAGAACAGCTGAACCCAAATACCTTGCATTCTGAATGTTTTTCCAGGTGAAGTTGATGTAGGGTTCACACCAAGAGAGAACTGTGTCAGAGAAAAAAAGCTTCCTAAGAGAGCTTGGAGTTTTCCTTAAATTTTAGTAACAATTTTCAAGTGGTAAATCATTGATAAGGAAACTGATGTCTAGGCATAGGAACTCAATGTTTCTGATGATTCAAATATTGGATTGCTCACCATTGAGCAGCTTACAGCTTTCAAACATTCAGGCTTGAATGCTCTAAATGTCATAAACTTGTCTTGAGATAGACACGTTTTTAAAACTGTTCCGACTTCAGATAATGTTACATTATTTCCAAACCACTGTCATTGTATAAATGGACTGCAAAGAAATTTCAATTCACTACTAATTGCAAGTTGGTCATATGACTATTTTAATCACCCTTCTAATTTGATCAGTTATATATGTGAATTGATAATACAGTTTATTTTAAGGATTAAAAAATACTAGTGCTTGATAACGAGGAATCCTTTCACACATAAAATCACACATTCAGTTTTAAATTAGATTTTTTTTAAGTTCATAGAGTGTGCTATAGAGCTCTAATATCATTAAGTGTTTTTCAGGAGAAAAAGCTGTTAAAGTGATCTACATATTGAGTTCCATTAAAAAATAGATTTCTATAATTTAAGAGGAATTTAAATAAGATGAGATAGTTTAAAGAAATCACATTTTTAAATGACCATTATCAGATCTACACATCGGATCTCTAACATTAGAAATGTACTAGCTCCCTGAATTCAAGATATTGCAGAACTATTTGAATTATAAAATGACAGATTTTGGTAAGAACTTTGGTCTGAAAAACTTAAGGTAAAATTCATTAAATCATCTTTTCTAAGATTACCTCTTGACATCCTCACAGTGTTTCATGTTCTGTAAAGCTTAGAAAAAAATCGCATTTTAACATAGAAATTCTATAAAACCAGATAAGGATTTCTTCAAATACGTTTTAAAACTAAATTTTTAATTAACCTGATCATGATGAAAAATCTTCATACATACAGGAACATGGTTGGCACTGTATATACAAAGCAAGTTCAGAAAACTACAAAACTTAGGTATAGTTACCTATTGCTGACCTAATAAGTTACCATACACTTAGTAGCTTAAACTTTAGTTCTGATCTCATAGATATGTAAATCTTATGGCCAACACTGGTTATCAAAGGGATAAATTCAGGAAGTTGGTATATTATCAGTCTGTGTTCCTTTCTGGGGGCCCAAGCAGGACCATATTTCTTCTCCAAGTCAGTGGTAACACTCAGGTCCTTTTGGCTGTAGGACTGCCTGCACCATCCCTTTGCTGACCATC
This sequence comes from Zapus hudsonius, assembly GCA_004024765.1. NCBI lineage: Eukaryota > Metazoa > Chordata > Mammalia > Rodentia > Dipodidae > Zapus > Zapus hudsonius. The sequence continues at coordinate 7,999 of PVHP010007694.1, read as the reverse complement.
AGTTGAAAGTCATCCCCTGGTTCTCTAGCCTGACCTCATTTCCTGTGGTCCACACTCCCATTTTCAGTCAGGCTATAAAGAGGGTTGGTGCTATGGATAGATCTCTACTGTTAGTGAGGGTTGAGTTTCTGTTAAAAAGTATAAGGCTGGTCTCTCCTGTTTCTCTGTTGTTTCTCCTATACACTACCTGCAACTTATGATGCAGCAATAAGACTTTTAATCAATACAGCCTCGTGATCATGGGCTTCCCAGTCTCCAGACCACGAGGCAAAGAATCTTCTATTTCTTATTGTTTAGTCAGTGGTATTCTGGCACAGAAGGAGAAAAATGGAGCAAGACAGTCAGCAGTGGCAAATCGAGTTTCTCACGCACATCCCATCATTCCTGTCTTTTTCTGACCCTCCATTTGGAGCCAGTCAGGGAAAAAACTGTTTTTAAGGCTTCATGGAATTAGTATGGATAAACCTAAGTGAAAGTAGCATATTCACTCTTTATAAAGTCTGTATCCCTATCCATCCTGGAAAAGTCTGTTTTGCCATGTAAATAAAGCAACGTACTCACAGGCTCACAGAAACCTTGAATGGAAATAGGAATACATGCACCAGACTGTTATCCATGCCTCACAAAACATTAAGTTCTGGTAGGAAAGTTAGAAGATAAAAACAATGTGATTTTTTTTAAGTAAAATATATCTTTATTGTCCATATTTACATACACTGAATGAGCAAATAATGTGTTGGTGTCTCCATTTCCCCGATTTCCCTCTTCCCTGCCACCAATCAGCTGGGTGTCCTCCTCCATGGGAAAACTGGTTAAGTCCATGGGGCAGGGGGTTATGGATAGCCTAGGAGTCAAGTAACAGCAAGAACAACTTGACTCATCCTTTTGAAGAGTTAATAAAGCAACTTATATAAAATGAAGAAAAGATAGCAGAGCAGTCAGCATGGTGAAAGGGCTGGGGAGATGGCTCAGAGTTTAAGGTGCTTACTTACTAAGCCTGATGACCTGGGTTTGATTCCCCAGTACCCATGTAAAGCCAGTTGCACAAAGTGGCACATGCGTCTAGAATTCATTTTAGTGGCAGGGAGCCCTGGAGCACCCATATTCAATAAATAAATGAATAATATGGAAAAAAACCCATCAGGGTGAGTATAATCCTTCTTAGCCTGGCAGGCAAGTGGAATAACTAGAAACAGAGCTGGAGCTGTAGAAGTAGCACTAGAGAAGAAGTTAACCATGGAGGAAGCCACCACACTGTATCTGAATACACAAAGAAAGAAAACAAAGGGACAGTCTTCTATTTATCGTTTTTCTTTTTTTTTTTTAAGTTCCCTCTGCAAATCTCCATGCACAATCCCAGCCAAGAGCTAATAGGTCATGGTCACTCCAAACTATCCTCAATGGGAAGAGCTGTAAAACACATCACAGACTGGACCTATGGGATGATGGAACACAGAAAATGCCAAGCACAAGAGTGATATGGGAGAGAGGAAGAGGGAGAGAATAAAGTACCAGGAAGGGTTGAGTTATGTTCCACTAAGCAGTCATAGAAAACCTCTTAGAGAAGCAGGAACCTGAAAGAAAAGAGAGCTTGAGCACACAGATGTCTGCTGAAAAACTATTCAGGGAAACGGTAATATCCAGCACAAAGGCCCTGGGAAGGCAGTAGAGAAGAGGCTGGAGTGCTCAGAGTCTGCACAGGGGTGTGGGAGGGAAGATCTCTGAGGAGACAGATCATCACACACTGACAGATTGGCTCTCAGTGCAAAGGTAAAGCATGCCTGTTCTCATGAGGACAGGGAAATGCGAGACTGAAAGTATGATCCATGAAAATAGAGAGGCAAGATTGGAAACTGGAAGACCATTCAGGATGCCTTCAGTACAGTTTGTGAGGTTAGAAAAAAACAATACTCAGGATATTTGTTTAGTTATTTATTGTGTGTGTGTGTGTGTGTTTATGCATAGGCCAGAGTATCTTGCCATTCCAAATGAATGCCTCTCAAACTTTCTAGGGGGTGGCTGAGGAATTAAACTTGAATGCTAGGCTTTGTAAGCAAGCATTTTAAACTGCTGAGTCACCTCCCCTTGGAATATATTTGATGATAAATCACTATTTAACTTCTTGGTGGGTTGTGACAATGAGAGATCAAGAAAAGCACCAAAGCTGGTTGGAGACTGAGTAAATGGGATAGTGATGAGTGTGGTTTGTTGATATCTTTTCTGATTTGAATTGATAACTTTTGTTGTCTTTAAATTCAACTTAACTGAAGTTCACAAAGAATAGGATTCCAAACAGCCACTGGAAATGTCAAGTTTAGGTTTAAAAAAATGTATAGTTCAGCTGCTGCAGCCATGGGAATTTCCTTAGGAACTGCTATGAGAGTCAAAGGAGAAGTTGGGTATGGTACCAGTGCCATTGGCTCTGTGCATTGATGCTTCAGTTCCTCTCACCCTTGAACTTGTCCTACAACTACATGCCTGTGCTATGTTAGTCAATAAACCCAGAGCCACTACTCACTAAGACTCTGCGGCACCTTGCTCATGACTTAATTATTCCAGGTCCATAGTTCTCCTCGATTAGTCATTTTTACCACATAGGGTTGTCTTAACATTTAAGTTAGGTAACATGTAGAGAATATTAAGCACAATTTAGGTTCACTGTAAGCATTTAGTAAGAGTTACACATTAGAGCTCTGAGGTTGATTTTCTTTAAGTTAAATCATTACATGTGGCCTCCTAGATATACTGGATACCATTATAGTATATAGATGCTTTCAAAAGCTATACTATTTCTTCTTTCTAAGCTTTTGAGAAGAAACGTGAATAAGGAAAGTGACATTTGTACATGTCATTTCATTTTTAACCTTCTCTATTATAGTCCCCAAATGAAATTGTTATTGCTGACCTTTGTAGAAAAGATACAGCTAGTATGTGGAAAAAAGTAACACTAGCTCTCCCTGCCATCTAACCTGGCTTCAATTGTTGCTCTGTCTAGCAGTGTCTGTGAATTAGATATCAGACTGATTTATGCTGGACAAAAGTGCTATGAACCCAGTGACTTAAAATGGAACAAAAGATGTGTTTCCTCTTCACCAGTTGCCACTGTAGGTGCTCTGGCTCAGATCTAGCTTCACGGGTCCTTACTGAACTGACTGAATGTTAGTGTATCTATTGCCTTCAGATCCTGTTCTGGTTTATGCAGCATCATTTCCCACTGAGTTCCATGGATTTTAAGAATGGGATTGCTAACTGGCTACCTCTGGGGCAGTTCATACATAACCCCCTATCCTACAGACAGATCCAGAATGCTCATCAAGGAAGTACCCCAGTGTGTAGGGAACAGAGATGAGGGAAACGGGGACACAAGATTCGCTCATACAATGTATGTATTGATTCATAAAAAGATATAAAAAAGAATGGGGTTACTGACATAGGTTCAAATGACATAGTCAAGAATTTGGTTTATACATGGTTGGGTTGGTTTTCTGCCTCGAGAAGTGAGTAGCATATCTATTACTTGAGGTTACCCTCAAGAACACTCATAGCCACATTGCAGAAATAAGGTCTCTCAGAAATTGACATTTATATAGTGAGGTCTAAGGTAGGTATCTTACTAGTTACAAATATAAAGAAGAGTTTTGGGGAGATAGATGGCTCAGTGGATTATGTTCTTGCCTGCAAAGCCTAATGACCTGGGTTAGATTCCCCAGTACCCACATAAAGCCAGATACATAAAGTGGCACATGCATTTGCAGTGGCCAGAGGCCATGATGTGCCCATTCTTTGTCTCTCCTCTCTGTGTATCTATTGTAGTCAACTTTCTCTGTTGCTGCGCAAAAAGAACCCAAGCAAAAGCAGCTTGTGGAGGAATGGGTTTATTTGGCTTACAGACTCGAGGGGAGACTCCATCCTGGCAGGGAAACGATAGCATGAGCAGAGGGCTGGACGTCACCTCTGCCACAGCACTGCAAACAGTGGCAGGAAGGTGTGCCAAATACTGGCAAAGGGGAGCTGGCTTATAACCCCTATAAACCCGCCCTTACAACACAGCTCCAGCAGGTTGTAAAACCCAAACTGCCATCAGCTGAGGATCAATCATTCAGAACACATTTGTTTGTGGGGGACACCTGGATCAAACCATGACAGTCTCTCTCTGCTTGCAAATAAGTAAACAAAAATAGTTTTAAAAAGAATATGAAGAATACATTTTGAAAAGTATTATAAATGACCCCAAAATACATGCACATACCCAAATAGAAGTTAAAATATATTTTCATCTCCGCTTTTTAAAGACACCAATGTAAGTAATAAGCACACCAAATGATCCTTGAAAGTGAGTGCTACAGAGGTAGGCACATGAGCCTCATGTAACATGGCACTAAGGGGTGGGAGGCTAGGGAGTGCCTGTTTCCAGAGGATGGAGAAATGAATTAGAAGTGACAGAAAGGAGAGGGGAACCTTCACTTGGTGGGTTCCCATTGAGGAAGGAGCTATGAAACAAGCTTTGGAAAGACACAGCTTTAAGGAAGATTTACTTATTTTATTTTTCAAGTGAGTAAAATGGAATAACCCTAGACAGAAAGATTAGGCAGAACAAAGAGACATTAAAGATGCAAGTTGAGAGTTAAGACTTGAAAAAGCAAGGTTTAAAAATGACAAGTAGTAATATTCATTACATTAGAGTCATCATGTATAGAATACTTTGACAGAAAACCACATAATTATTAGTGATTTCTGTGATATTTAAAAGGCATCCTTTTGCATTTGAAAGCTAAGTGAATAGAACACTGCATTTACTGAAAATAGACTTTGCTAATGACAGCAGAATAGAAAAGTTCATATTTTAAGGAGTAATATTTTGCAATAAAAGCATAATCTTTTAAAAATATTTTAGGATAAAAAGTTGAATGGAAGTAATTGGTTAAAGATTAAATCATGGCAAATAGCCTGGCATTTAATTTGCTGATCGTTGCTAAAATGACTTGGTTGTCATTTAGAAAAATGCCTTTTATTATAAAGTATCAAAGAAAATTTGAAATGGATAGTAATACAACTTAAAAGAAAAATAATTTAACCACCTAGTTTTAATTTGACATAGTTGCTGGATGGTGATAAAATATGCTTAGGATTAATTTTTCCTGGTCTTCTTTATATGCTGAATCCACACTGCTCAGTGATAGCTTTTTCATTAATATTTAGTTTCAAGTTCATTTCTGAAGTATCGAGAAAAATGTAATATGAAAAACGAGCAACACCTTTGCCCTATAGTCAGATAAACTTGAGTTTAAATGTTGATTTCTTCACTCTGTTACCCTCAGCAAGTTATTTAAACACTTTAGGCTGTAATTTCTGCAAACATCAAGTGAGGGTAATGATAGACCATTTATTAATAGGCTAGGAGGATCAAAGATCTAAAAGTAGGTCAATGCATATCAGTTATTGCTATTCTTTTTTGTCAACATAATGTCACACAGGATTGCAAATTCTAGATTAGATTGGACTTCTGCCAGGAGAATCTATCAAAATATTAAAGAAGGGCAAAATTTATTTCAAACATGCATTATTTTCCCTCAAATACTAAAGTTAATTGTTTCACAAAAACTCAGGAAAAAAATCTGTGAAAATTTTATCTTCAGACTTTCATCCATTTTGTTTACTAAGTGATGGTTACACCAGAAGTATCATAGAAGATTTCATGGGTTGGGTTCCTGACTCCTGCTCCTAGGGGTCTTTGTTGGGCCATTCCCCTAGCTACTATCAGAAACATGAGGCAACACATTGAAAATTGTGTTCTTTATTCTTATTTGATACTTATTTTTAATTAATTTTATTGAATGTGATTTCTTTATTAAGCATAGATGAGTCAGAATGAACTAGTATCCTTTAACAAGCTAAATGAATGTAAAAATGATTTTGGGTGTATCACATAAAAGGAGGAAGGCCAGAGATATAAGAGAAAGCTTATTGTTATCAATTCATTATATATTTTATAGCTTCTGTGGAAAACATTTTTTTTCAAAACTAATTGGTAGCATGAAGATTATTTCATTTACTTAAGTTTGTGATTATCAAGCCCTTGTTGACAGAACAAATTTTTCTAAAAAAATGTTTAGTTTCTTGTTAATTATTATTTCAGAATTATTATTTCCTCCTGTGCACTTCATTACTATGGCTGCTGCTTTTTTTTTTTTTTTTTGAAGTAGGGTTTTGCTCTAACCCAGCTGACCTGGGATTCACTATGTAGTCTCTAGCTTCCTTTAGACTCACAGTAATCCTCCTCCCTCTGCCTCCCAAGTGATGGGATTAAAGGCATGTGCCACTATGCCCACCCTTGACTACTATGACTGCTCTTAACTCCTAATTTGGAGGTATCTAGGGAAGATGTTTGAAGGCCAAATTTATGACTTAAGATTTCAGGGGAACGGTTTGAGAATTAGGCTAATGCTGAGTATTGGTCCAAGAAGCTGTTTGTCTCCCTATAGTGGGATTTGAGATGAAACTGAAGCCACTTACACCTCGAAAAAGGCTCTCCAAAACAGCTACTCAAACACAATTTTTGTATTGATAGCGTATTTCCAGAAACATTGTAATAGTGATGCTTAATCCTAATGGAAATGATTTCTGACACCCACAGTTTCTATTATTTGTTCTACTTTAGGAAAATCTAAAATAAATTTTGTCTAAAAAACTCATCTTAAGGAAGTAAAATCAATTGTCTTGTGACATAAATCCCTTGACAAAAGTGCTTGATATTGGCAGTAAGCTCTTTTTAATTCTTATATTTAAAATAAATCTAGTTCAATATACTTTTGATAGTTCTATTAAGGCTGACAAAGAGTTGAAGAACAGCATTAGTGATCATGGAACCACAAAATTTAACCAGGATACATAACATTTGCCAATACTGTGGCAGAAATAGTGGGGCTAACATGGAATGCCAGTGAGGCTGTGGGAAAACAGATCGCCTTCATGGTGGTGATGGAAAACTGAGATAGCACAGACACTTGAGAGAATGTGCATGTCAATTTCATAAAAATGAACTAACTACTTATTGTACAACACAGCAATTTCACTATTGGCCTTTTAATGAAGAGCAATAAATATAAATAAAATTAATAAAAAGCTATTGGCTTCACTTTTACCTTTATGATACATCTTTATTATGTGTCAGTGTAAAAGTAAATGTACATTTGTGTCAAATAAAACTCAAAAACTAAAGGCAGGGGGCGGAGCAAGATGGTGACCGAGTAACAACTTCGCCAGGACTCTCCAGAAAGGTTTGACCCCCCTCAACTGGTATCCAGGCTTTGGACACCGGCCGAACCCTAGTTCGGACTCTCCCTCCCTCCCGAACCCCTGGGCTGCAGCAGACGGGGTTCGAGAGCAGCTCTCTGCTCCCCTGTGGAGCAGAGGGCCGAGCCCCCCCGCCCCCACTGGCTCCCGCCATTATCCCCGGGGCGGATTCCAGGCTCTCCGAGGCGGCGGAGGTTTCATTGCAGGACTGAGACCCGGGCACCTGGCCTCTCCTTGGCATCGGCTTGGGGCCCACAGCAGGCTTCCCCAGCAGATCTCAGCTCTGCAGGAGAACACAGAGTGGGCTGGGCCACGGAGGTTTGGGGTCTGTCTGCACTACAGGCCCAAGTTTGGGGCCGCCCAGTCGCTCCCCAGCTCCAAAACCGCCGCGGGTTCCCGGCAGCCCTCTGCTCTGCAGGGGAGCACAGAACAGGCTGCGCTTAGTGCACCCAGGGCGCAAGCCTCTGTCCCCTCACGCGGGTTCGGATCCCTGGCGCCAGTTGAGAGGCTTTTCCGCGGGTGCCGCCAGTCCTCAGAGGCGGTCTTCCCCACCTTCTGAGAGGGGAAAGAGTGTCTCTCCACGGAGGTTGGGGGTCTGTCTGCAATACAGGCCCAAGTTTGGGGCCGCCCAGTTGCTCCCCAGCTCTAAAACCGCCGCGGGTTCCCGGCAGCTCTCTGCTCTGCAGGGGAGCACAGAACAGGCTGC